>RJWT010052738.1:0-10516 GCA_004365215.1 Cuniculus paca | reverse complement strand
AAACTGGGGGCCCAGGCTGAGTCACCAGACAGCGGCTCTGCTCTCCCACGGCCTCTTAGCACGCCCAGCTCTGCCGAGGGCGATTCCAAGCAGGCAGCGTGAACCTCAGGAAATCACAGAGCAGGGCAATGGCATTCTTGTTTTTCTACTCTGGTTATTTTTGTTTGTTTTTCTTTTTTAATATATGCACATTTTTTTCTCTTCAGTTTGGCCTTTTTTTCTTGTCTATTAGTATTTTGTTGAATGTAATTAAGTTTGGTCCTCTTACAGATGTGTATCAGTATGTAGATATTTGTCTCAGTTTCCCGATTTGGTAATGTGACACTCTAAGGTGCTTAGTCATAGGTTTGCATACTAAAGGCCACTTCTTAAGGATAGCCTACCTTCTGGGACAGTCACTTCAACAACTGGACGAAATCCCCTTAGCTCCTCTCTCACCTGGTTATACTTCCTCTCTTCCCTGCTTTCTGTACGTTCCTTCACATACTTTCTGTTCTGCTTTCCCACTCTCTTTTGTACTCTTATATTTTATGTCCTTTTTGCTCCTCTCAAAATACACTATTAGTGTTAATCTCAACACAATTACTGTTCAGTTCCATCTAGCCTACATACTGTATTTCCCTCCTCGGCCTCCCCTAGGTTAGTGAAGTAGCAATTTTTCTGAACAAGTTCTCAATTACCAGATAATATATGGTTTTCTTCTCAGTTTATATTACTTTATGCCCCCATGCATAAACTCTCAAAACTCTTCTTCCCTCCTGGGCATAAAAATAGTATTATCAAAACCTATTATTTATTCTTTTTTACATTATCTTCTCTTTCTTTGATTTTTCTTTTCTTTTTTTTTCTCCCTTTTCCTAATCTCTATCCTAGTCTTATCATTACTATTCCTTCATAAAATTCTTGGGCTATTGAAAGTGTTGAAAACATATTCAAACAAGTTTGATATTATGGGTGATTTATGATTGGTTGTTTGGATGTTGACGATACTAGTACTTGTTCTGCCCCAGCAGGATCTCTATGAGGACAAATCCTACTACTCTGACTAGGTTGAGTATGTGTTGGCACACTGACTTGTTTCCAAAGCCAAGGGACTATCACTGAGAGAAATCTACTTACTAAAGACATCTATACTATAGTGGAAGGATGTTCTATCCCATTGACATACAACCTTCAGCATGAAAACACAATTGCCATGAGAAAACAAAGGATCAAGATGCCTTCAAAAATTTATAACTCCCAAAACAGGTTTCACAGACACTGAGGCAGATGAATCTATAGAAAAAATAAATAAATAAATAAATAAATAAATAAAACAAAAAACAAAACTGAAAAGACTTAAGATAACAAAGAACAAGCAAATCAGCAGATGAGTGAAAATGATTACTAAGATCAGCCAACTTAAAGATGGAAGTAAGCAGAATGAAGCAGTCACTAAAATGATCAATGACTTTAAAGAAAAAGAAAATAAGCAGCTGAATTAATTAAGGAAGAGAATGCAGACTACGAAAGACTACTTTGGTAAATAATTAGAGGATATTAAAATGAATCAAGTAGAAATCCTAGACATGAAAAACTCAACCAACCAGGCATGATCAGTCTGAAGATAGAATTATAGGACTTGAGGGCAAGGTTCATGTGCTAGATAATTTACTCACTGATAATTAAGAATTAACAGAGTACCATCAGAAGATGATTCTAATCTTCAGTGACTACAGGAATAAATCTAATGATTATTGAAATTGAGGAGGGGTTACGACTTGAATCTAATGATATAAAAACATTTATTCCCCAAGATTATTTCAGAAAAATTTCCTTATGTGGGTACTGAGTTGGGTAAGTTAAATGGCATTTACAACCCCAAATAGATGACCAGAAAAAGAACCAATCTATGACACATCATAGTCAAAATCCCATAAATTCAGAGAAGATATACTAAAAGCTGCTAGAGAAAATGTCCAATATCAGAATAACAGCTGTTACGGTTTGTATATAGACGGCCCCCCCAAACCTCATGTAGTCATGGAAGCAGCTGAATCTAACGTTTATGATTGATTTGTTGTGTAGCACTGGGATTGGCGGTGTGAGTTCTGCACCCACCCAGGGGTGGAGCAGACATAGAATGTAAGGTCGGAATGGAGGGCGTGTTTTTCTCTTTGGCACGGTTTACTCTTGCCGCTTGCAGCTGCCATGAACAGCAGTACCTCAGCCACACCACCCTGCCTTGGAGCCAGCTAAGCATGGACTAAAAGCCACAAAACTGTAAGAAATAAACCTCTCCTTCCTTCACTTTGGGCGTCAGGTATTTTGTCCCAGCAAGGAGAAAAAAGTAACCAAGGCAGAATTTGGTACCAGTGGAGTGGGGTCATTGCTGTGACTGTACCTGACCATGTGGTTCAAGAGCCTTTGGAAATGGTTATGGGAAGAGTTTGGAAAGGTTCGGAGATGTCGCCTGAAAGAATAGCTCTGGACCAGCTTATCCGTAGGGGAGATTCTGGTCAGAGCTCAGGAGCCCAGAAGGTTAATAAAAAGCCTGCCAGTAAAGACCAGGCTTGGGAGGTTTCTGCTGGGAAGAAGGACTGCATTAGTTTTGGACTCCATAAGATGTGTGTTATGGCTTGGCAGAAAGTTTGTCTGCATTCTGCTCGTGTCCAGAGACTTTGCCTGAGACTGAGATTAAGGGTGATGGCCTGATTAATCTGGCAAAAGAAATTTCAAGGCAGTCAAATGTGGAGGCTGTGGCATGGCTATTGCTGGCAGCATTTATCGAGATTTATGTTGGAAATCAAGAGCAAGGAGCCAAGCATGGTAATTTAAAATATGAGTTTGGTCAGAAAACTGTGGACTGTAAAGATAGAGCTGAAACCTCCATTGCTGAAAAGAAACAGAATACAAAAGATGGCCTCCAGGCATCACAGGAAGAGGCAGCGGGTCTCCACCCTTTACAGCCTCAAAGATACAAAAGTAAAAGACTTTGCCTGGGGGAGAAAGCTGCAGAGTGCAACATTCCAGAATGGCGACAGAGGCCACAGGAGGTTCCAGAATGGCGCCGGAGGCCACGTGAGATTTCAAAGTGGCGGCCAAATAGAGAATCTGTTTCTCACAATCAGGTTCAGAGTGCCCAGCAATCCAGGCGCTCGACCCCTAGAGCCAAGAAAAAGGAAAGCCTGGCTACTGCTCCAGCCAGCAGCAGACCTTGGCAGCATCTACGTGACACTGGTTTTAGGCACATGGAGAATACACACGTTCCAAGGTTAAAAAGGCTTCCACCCCGATTTCAGAGGGCCTGGAAGGCCAGGCAATGCGCCCCTGAGAGGGCAATATGTGAAGCTGTGAATGTGAAGTCAGAATGGAGACCCCAGAAGTTTGGAAAAGCCAGGAATGTGGGTCATCTAAGAAAACCTGCAATGGGGGAGCAGAGCCAACACAAGAGAGATGTCATTTGCCTTGCTGGATTTTGGACTTGTTTTGGTCCCAATGCTTTGTACCCTCCTGTTTGTAACTTTTGGAATGAAAATGTTTATCTTGTGCCATTGCATATTGGAAGTGTTTAACTTTGTTTTCATTTGTACAGGGTCTTGCAACTAAGAGTTTGCCTTAGATCTCAGAGGAGACTTGGGACTTGGACTTTTCAGCATTGCTGAAACTCTTAGGGCTTTGCCAACTCTTACAGATAGACTAAATGTCTCTTGTATAAGGGTTGTACATGAGTCTTTGGGGGGCCAAGGGTGGAATGTTATGGTTTGTATATAGACGGCCCCCTCAAACCTCATGTAGTCACGGAAGCGGCTGAATCTAATGTTTATGATTGATTTGTTGTGTAGCACTGGGATTGGCGGTGTGAGTTCTGCACCCACCCAGGGGTGGAGCTGACATACAATGTAAGGTCGGAATGGGGGCATGTTTTTCTCTTTGGCGCAGTTTACTTTTGCTGCTTGCAGCCGCCGTGAACAGCAGCACCTCAGCCACGCCACCCTGCCTTGGAGCAGCTAAGCATGGACTAAAAGCTGTAAGAAATAAATCTCTCCTTCTTTCACTTTGGGCGTCAGGTATTTTGTCCCAGCAAGGAGAAAAAAGTAACCAAGACAACAGCAGATTCCTCAACAGAAATTATGAAGGCCAGGAAAGCTTGGAGTAAAGATTTTCAAGCCCTAAAAGAAAATAATTGCCAATTATTCCCCAATTTATGAATAAGTTCCATGCTGGGTGAATGTTTGTAAGTTGGATTCCTTCATAAGTCTGATAAAATGAGTTTTATATACCTTTGACACAAATATACAATGTAGAGCATTAAAAAAATCAAACACAGACACAAAGATACAGAAAACCCCCTACTGTACTGCAATACTGTGCACTATCACACTGCACAATGAACACATGGTGCACAACTGTGACAACGTCCAGCAGACACGTGAGCTACTTTTGTTACATGTGAGTTATTTGCATGTATGAATGTTTGTAATGTGAAGTCCATTCGTATCTGTGAAAGTTTGCAACTAAAATGTTTGTCAGTTGGAGACTTATTGTACTATATGCTGCAAGATTATTCTTCAAAAGAGATGGAGAAATAAAGACCTATATCAAAGGCAAGCTAAAAAAATTCAGAACCACCATGCCAGTATTCCAGAAAATACTTACAGGAATCTTAAACTGAGACAATGAGGTCAGCATCACCCAAATTACTCAAAAACCCAAAGGAAAGAATAAATCTCATTGGGAGAGTAGTCAAACAAAAGAAAATAAACCGAAAAGAAATCATCACTGCAAAAATAATACAATGAGGAAATAGTAAATACCTTTCAACAATAACTCTCAAAGTAAATGGTCTTGACTCTCTAATCAAAGACACAGAGTGGCAGGTTGGGTTAAAAAGTATATTAGGAAAAATAAAAAGTATATTAGGAAAGTGAACAATTCATCATTAAGAAGTAATTGTAAACATATGTACTGCATGTCAGTGCACTCCCTCTCATAACACAAAAAACTACTTGGCATAAAAAGATAGGTGGATAGCAATAGTGGACGCATTAATACCTCACTCTGACAGATACACAAGTCAGACAGAACAGAACAAACTCTACAGTGAAATCTCAAGAATTAAACCACCCCATGGAAAAAATGGATTTAACAACTATGTGCAGAGTGTTTTATCCAGCATAACATTCATTCTTTTAAGCTTCCCACAGAAGTATCTCCACAATAGAACATATTTAAACTAACAAAACATGATAAGCACAAAACAATTGAATTAATTTTTTGGATCCTGTCAGATCACAATAGAGTAAAACTAGAAATCAACAACAATAACAATAAAAAACAAAACAGAGAAACTACACAAGTACATGGAGATTGAGTGATACACTTTTATTGGTGGATTAATGGATCATTAAAGAAATCAGGGAAGAAATTTTAAAAATTCATAGGCTCACACAACATTGGAAATACAAAATATCAGGATCTGTGAGACATTAAGAAGTTTAAGAAGAAGGTTCGTAACTATGTGTGCATACATTAGAAAAACAGAACGTTACCAAATAAATAACTTGATGATGCATCTGAAGGCCCTAGAAAAACAGGAGTAATTCAAACCCAAAACTAGTAAAAAGAAATAATAAAGGGCAGAGTGAAAATCAGTTAAATTGAGACTAAACAATACAATCAATGAATCAAACAGTTGGTTCCATGAAATGATAAATAAGATTGATAAACCCTTAGCCAAACTTACCAAAACAGAGGGAAAAAAACCCAGATCAAGGTAACTAGAAATGAAAAAGGTGAAGTGATAACAGTTATCAGTGAGGACTATAAGAAACAATTTTGATAAACTATGTTGCAATAAATTGAAGACTTTAGGAGAAATGGATAAATTCCTAGACATATATAACTTACCAAAACTGAACCAAGATGAGACCGATAGACCAAATAGACCAACAACAGCTAATAAAATTGATTCAGTAATAAAAACTCTACCAGCCAAGAAAAGCTCAGGACCTGATGGATTAACCACCGAATACTGCCATAACTTCTGAGAAGAACTAATGCCACCACTACTTCTCGTACTCTTCCATGAAATCAAAAGGGAAGAAATGTCAAACTCATCTGGGAGGCCAGCTTTGCACTAATACCAAAACCAGGTATGGACACATCCAAAAGAGAAAGCTACTGACCAAAATCCTTGAGGAACATAGATATGAAATTCTCAGAAAGGTCTTCACAAATAGAATTCAATGACAATTGAGTTCACGTGCCATAACCACATTGGTTTTATCCCCAGTATGTAAGGATGATTGAGCACACAAATCAATAAATGTAATATAACATATAAATAGAATCAAGAATAAAAATTACATGATCACCTCAATAGATGCAGGAAAATCTCTGATAAAATTCAACATTCTTTCATGATAAAAACCCCGATGAAAATAAGTATGGAAGAATCTTACCTCAAAATACCAAAAAAAAAAAAAAAACAACCCATTTATGACAATGTTGTATTAAAAAGGGGAAAACGTAGAATTCCTGCTGTAGTTAAGAATGAGGCAAAAGGTTCTGTTCACCCTCACCATTCCTCTTCAGGACAGTACTCAAAACTTCAGCCAGAACAATTGAGCAAGACGAAGAAGTAGAAAGGACACAAACAGGAAAGGGACAAGTCAACTATTTTTGTGGACATGATCATTAAAATAGAAATCCAAAAATACTCCGCCGGAAGACTTAAGGTCAATAAACAGATCCAGCAAACATCAGCAATGAGAACGCGAAGCCTCTTACCGCAGTTGGCTGTGTTAAGCAGCATGTGGTGAGGACAAGGTTGTGCCTTTGTCTTACTCTGGGGTGGGGCATGTCCAACACCGTGTGGAAGGAAGGATGAATGGGTGTAAATGCACAGTGACCTAGATTTATTAAGTAGAACAGTGAATGGCAAAAGAGTACAGGCTGGGATTGGGCAATTGGAAATGTTTCCTATGAAGCCATTTTTTTAAAGGCCAAAGGATAGCTTGTTAGAGTCATAGGTTTTGTGACGTTATGGCTAGCAGTTAAACCAGCTCTCTTAGAAAGTTGATAAACATATTTCCCCCTATGGTTTAATGAATAAAAGTTTAGATTTTCTTCTGTTTGATTAGGCACTGTTGATGTGATGCATCAACTATATATTCTTGTTTTTAAAAATTTCACCAAAGTAATTGCTAATTGTGTTAAATTTGTGCAAATTATGTTCTCAAAAATGATTTAATGTGTAACTTTGGCACTATTTCAAAATATCTTACCAGTGGGTTTTCAAATGATGATGATTCACCCTTGGTCTCTTTTAATAGTTCATATAATCTTCGAAACTGGTTAGTCAATTTAAGTTAATTGTTAAATATATTTGGATTTTGAAGACAAAAAGCTATAATTTCACTGATTGCATGAAACTTTCCCTTGGTCCAACCCCTAAACTAAAAATAGAATGTATGTTAAAGATAAATTCAGTGAAATGGGCTTTGTATTTCAGTCCACAACTATTTGATACGTTTTCTACTCATGAGTAACTAATTTTACTCACATTAAACTTGATTAATATTTTTAAAATAAGGAATGCCAAAAATTAATTTAAATATTGTTGCTTTGCTTACCTATTTAAATAGACTATTTTTCTAGCATAGTTAGTGATTAACTCCTGGGTAATTTATTTTTCATGCTTTAGATATCTTTTCCTCTGCAACATAACATGATGCTAAAGATAAAAGTTCATGGCCTAGGCCCAGGAGAATTTGATATGTAACCCTTGACGCAAACCAGATGCAAATTTCTATCAGATCGGCACCAAACATTTTTGCATGTTTCAAAAGCTAGATTACCTGTTTTACTGATGTACTTTACTCAGTTAGATTTTTATTTGTTTGCAATATGTTGACAGGTTGCTTCAGAGATGGGCAACATTACGAAGAAGGATCAGTGGTTAAAGAAAACTGCAACTCCTGGTAATGAATTTAAGTGACAGAATTGAATTCAACTGTTGTTCATGGTTTTTTTATTTTTCAAATAAAAGCAATACCACTGAAACAAAGCATATATTTAAACACATGCAGACAGAACCACACAAGACATCAGACACCTGTAAATTTTCATAAGCATAATGGAAGGATGTTAGAAAATGATCATGCATATATCTTTTAAAACTTCAATTTGATATTTTTGATATTGAGGCTTCAGTATACTGCAGACCTGCAGTAAGTATGCTTTTTAACTTTAAACATTTTGATACATTATAGGCAAGTTGTGTGGGTTTTTTCTGGCATAATACTGTGCATAAGAACAGTTTGCTTTAAAGGGATCAGTTTGCAGATAGTGTTCAAGTACATTGTCCTATTTTGTTTTTAATTTCAAAGGATATATAGTTATATCATTCACTAATTGCCTGAAGCAAAGGACAAGGGCACATGACTGATAGCTAGTGCGTGTTTTATGATATATTTTCACCACGAATCAAACAACCTCATGGTTTACGTTAATCAAGAAATTACGTTTTGTCACTTAGCAATGTGTAGCTCTTGTTACTAATTTTGAAATGTACCCTGCAGAAAAGCAGACTATTCTTATAATTTTTTTATCTTTGCAGCACGTGCTCAGCACAGCAATGGAAATGTTCCCAGCATGTGTGCCTTGTTCGTCCAGAATTAATTGAACACATCAATAAAGGAGACTATGGGTGAGCGAAATCTTGCAGAATAGGTTCTTGGCACTCCTAGTTTCTCCTCTGTCAGTTACTCCTAACAATGATCATTATGTAAAGAATAGGAGAGAAATAGGAAGGGCGATTAAAAAGGTATGTAAACGTGGAATGTATAGGGTAAACATAAAATATTTAAAAATTAAAATGCACAAATAAAAAAGGGTATAGAGCCTCTTCTTAAATGATTAAGAAAGATCAGTGTCATGTTAACCGTTTTCTCCCTGTTGCTGCCTTGGTGGAGCCAATCATGCACTCATATATCCTGAGCAGAATACTGCCTCCCTAGAGCAGCTTTCTGTCTTGACGCTCTCCCAAGTAACAAGGCAAGCTAGACAATTTCACTGAAATGACTGATATTTAGACAACTTCATTTTCAGCTGGGCCAAAAGATAGGTTGAGTCACTTTGATAGTATTCTAAAGATAGGGATCATTGAGACGTTAAACATTGACAATAACTGTTTGCCGCTCTCCTATGGATTAGTAAAGTGAGTGGCTTCTCCACTTACATGCAGGGAATTAAGCTGTGGGGATCAACACTTGCTTTCTCCAAGGAACTGAAAGAAAGAGGCAGGCTAGCTAATACCTGCCTGGAAATTTCTGCACTGCCTTTGAGCAAATCTCCATCTACCCTGAAAGCATCTTTTAGACTCTGGAAAAGAGTTCATATAAGGAAATTTATTGTGAAGCAACTGGAAAAGTGAAATAATCCTGAGATGTAGTTTTGTTTTGTTTTTTTGGTACCGGGGATTGAACTCATGACCTCACTCTTGCCAGGCAGGTGCTTAGGCCACTGAGCTATATCCCCAGCGAGATGTAGTTTTTAAATAGAAGTGTCATTTCCTTCCACACATAAAGCATTACATCTACTAGCAAAATGGGGATGCCGAATCTCAGTGTATTGAGAATATTTTCTTTTTCTTTTTTTTTTTTGCGGCACCAGGGATTGAACTTGTAACCTTGCGCTTGCCAGGCAGCTGCTCACGCCATCGAGCTAAATCCCTGGTGGGGATATTTTCTTGGAAGACACAAAATAGTCAGATTTGTTGACATTAATAGTCTGAAATCATTCTCACTCCTTCGTGTGTGTGCATTTAACCACTATTTTAGGGGATAATTTGATTACATTTAAGTATTCCTAGGAAAAACCAATTGTAAACTTACGTGGCTAAATGATTTTTTAATCATTCAAAGGACATGAGTCTTGAAAAATTAACCAAGTCAAGCTTCTAAAAAGACATAATGCTGAACTTAATTAATACTCACTTCCAAGAAACCATAATAGACTGGCTTGGCTTTCCACTGTTACCAAATACACGAGATACCACAGTTTAAGTCTGTGTGGAAGAAAGGGCTTTTAGGGTACAGAAGTTTTGGGGACCCTTGGAAAGAAGTTTCCTTCCATCATTTGTTTGTCTTGAGCAAGCCGCACACTATCCAGGAAGCATGGGTTTTGTGTTTGCATAGCAAATATTAAAGCATTACAAGACCTTACAAGAATAAAAAAGGGAAATATCATCAGAACAAAAGAAAATACACACTGACCAAGCAGAAAAAGTCAAAAGAAACAAGCTGTGAAAAAAAGGAACAAAAGCAAAATTATTTACCAGGGAACAAAAGGGAGAAATCCTTGCTTCAAAAACAAACAAACAAACAAATCTTTTTACTTTTCTGTTATCATCGACCCCTGATGCTCGAATTGTTTTTATACTGTGTCATTCAACATTTATTAAATACTTTTTAAAATAGCCTACATGCAAACATACACTGTTCTCAGTAGTCTCCACATCTTGGTAGTATTT
>RJWT010052737.1:0-10520 GCA_004365215.1 Cuniculus paca | reverse complement strand
CAGTTTAATAATAGCTGCTTTCAGAAGTCCATATTATTAACCATGTGCAACACTTTAATAGCATTTTAATGTGTGCACATTTTATTAAACCATAAAAATTAGGTTGAAATTACATTAGAATCCAAATGAGACTTACGTGGAAAAGGGCTAAAAAAATACAAACAAAACAAAACAAAACAAAACATTGCATATCATCTCCTTCTGTGGTACCATGTCTATTATAAATAATGTGGTGAACAATTTATAAAGCAAGACACAGAGACACCTAGTAAGTTGTCTTTGTTTTTAATGTGCAGATGGTGTTCCATTCAGTTGTTTCCATGGTGTTTTCTGCCCTAGGTCTTGCATAGTCTTTTCCAGCTCCCCAAATCGCTCCTCTTCTGGTGGGAAATCAGCCTTCCCTCTCGTTTCTTCCACATTTCATCCTTTCATACTCCTGAAATATTTCAGCCTCTGGCCTTTTGCATCCAGCCAAGCTCCTTTGCTCTTTCTGCTTTGAATTGGGTACCAATGGCTCATACTGTTAATACATTATGTTGAAGGAATAGTCAATTTTACGTCCCATTTCTGCCATTGTAGTATTTCCTTTTTAAAACATTTAAAGAGATTCAGTAAAATAAATATTTTAGTTTTCAGATCTCACCTATCATATTATATTATTAAAAGAAACAATTGAGGTAACTAAGCCTTTCTGAACACCCTCGCACACTGGGAGAACAAATGTAACTTTCTTATATTCTTGGGGACTCAGGACTGCATATCCTGTAATACAGAAGTCAGGACTCAGAGGAGTTAGGTAACTTAGGATGATTACAGAAGAGTAAAGGTATTGACAGTATAAATCACTTTCCTTAGCTGAAAATTAATTGGTTTTATAACTTGGAATAAGACATCAGTATTTAACTATCCAAAATTAAATGACTTTCCATCACATAGATGTGTTTTTGAAATGTGAGTTGGAAAATATAGTACTGAAAATTTATAATTTTTACTCTGCATGATGAATTATTTTTTATCTTAGACAATACTGCAAATAACAGGGTAGTAAGCAGGATCATTTTCTTTAATAGGACTAGTAATTTGAACATCATCTTTGGTATTTTAGCACATTACTTCAGAAAATGAAGGTACTGAAATTTAAAATATGAAACCATTTTGATGTTTATACATAGTGTTTATATATAATAGATGTTATTTTAAATGCATATTTTAATCATTAAATCAATTAATAGGTCTTTTACTATAGTCAAATATGGGATTATATTCCATTTTCATTTATTTTCAAATTCATTTCATAATATTGAATGTTGCTTTTGATGATCTTCTAAACTATCACAGCACTTGCAATTAATTGCTCAATGTTTTGTTTTATTGATGCTTTAAAAAACATTGCTAGAATTTCCAATTTCTTTCAGGTTTTTAAAAATTATATATTTCCAAATTTTCCTCTTCAAATCAGATGAGTCAATCAATCCATACTGATTTCCATAACAGTTGTACTAATTTACTTTCTCACCAACAATGTAGGAGTGTACCTTTTTCACTGCAGTCTTGTCATCATTTTCTATTTTTTTTATTTTTCCAGGTTCTTCTACCTTTTCTGTAATTTCTTATCATTGATTTCTACTTTCACTGTGTAAGTAGTACAGAAGGGGTTCTTTCAGTTCTTTTGTATTTACCTAAGCAGGCTTCGTGGACTCATATGTGAGCTATTTTGGAAAAATTACCATGTGCTGCAGAAAAGAATCTATATTCTGTTGTAGTGGGATGGACTACTCTGTAGGTAACTATTAAATCCATATCTTCAGGGGTGTGGTTCAGTTCTCAAATTTCTTTATTGATTTTTTTTTTTGCTTCTGCAGTCTCTTTGTGAATGTGAGGTGTTAAAATAGCCCACTATGATTGTTAATATTTATTTGATCTTTTAAGTTCACCAGTATTTGTTTTATGAAGCTTGAAGCTACAGTTGTTGGTGCATATATATTTATCAATGTAATCTCTTCTTACTGAATTGCTCCCTTATGTGGAATGCAGTTAACTTTTGTGTCTCTTCTAGTCTGTCTTATTTTGAAGTTAGCCCTCCTTGAGATTAAAATTGCTACCCCTGCTTGTTTCTGGACTCCTGTTGAGTGAACCATTGTTTTCCATCCTTTCAATTTTAGTCTATGAATATTTTAGTGGATTAGGTGAGTTTCTTCAGTACCACAGACTGTTGCATTCTGTTTTTTGGTCCAGTCTACCAATCTTTGTACTTTAATTAAGGAATTGAGACCATTAATGTGGAGAGATATTACTGAGATGTGTTGATTATTTACTACTGTAGCATTATTTGTGTTGGTGATTCCTTTGTTTTTATATGTCATTTTTTTTCCCCATTAACTTTAGTTGGCACTTCATTTCTTCTGAGTTTTTAGCTGCATTAATTTCATTATCTAGGATATTGTTGGGTATTGTCTGGAGTGCTGGTTTTGTAGTAATAAATCTCGAGATGGTCTTCCTCATGAAATGTCTTTATTTCACATTTTTTGGAAAGGAAACTTTGCTGCCAAAGTTAGTCTAGTTTGGAAATTATTTGCTCTTAGGGCTTCAAATACTTCACTCCAAGCTTTTCTAGCCCTAAGGGCTTGTGTTGATATATATATATATATATATTTATTTGTTCATTTGTTTGTTTTTCTTTAAGTACTTTTAAAATTTTGTTTTTCTGTTGGATATTTAAGAATTTAATAAAGATATATCTTGGTGAGCCTCTTTTGTTATCAGGGTTGTTTGGCGTTCTGTAATCTTTGCTTCTTTGTATGTTGAACTCCTTTCTCATATTTGAAAAGTTTTCTGCTACAGTTTCTATAAACATATGAATAATTCCATCTGTGTTATCTTCTAGCTTTTCTCTAACTGCAATTAGCATTAGGTTGGTCTTTTTAGTGTCATTTAGTAGCTGCCGAATGACCTTTTCTCGCTTTATTTTTTCATGACTTCTCTTAATGCTTCTTGATACCATTTTGCCTGAATTTCTCAATCTTCACAATGATCATCTCTGCAATTTATAAATTCTATACAATTTTTCATTTCAGGTATTTCTACCTGACATCTTTTCAAGGACTCTATATCCATGTTGAATCTCTTGTTTATGTTTTGAACAGTTTGAGTAAGGCTGTCCAATTTTTTTACTAGTTTCCCCTGAATTCACCTGGGCATATTGAGTGATGATGCCAGGAAGTTTTTATTTATTTTCTTTGAAACTGTATAGTTTCTTCATCTCTTCTATAAACTTTTCATCGAGTTCTGCTACCTGGTATTTGTTTTCCTTTCTGTTTGTGCTCCCTGGCTCTATTTTAGCAGAGTTAGGAGACTTTGTAGGATTCTGTTGCCTTGTTTCCACATGATCCTCTCTGTTTCTGTATCCATTTATTATTAATGACGATCTACTGGAACTCCCGATCTGGACGAAGAAAAGCAGTTATTATTTATTATTATGTTGTCTTGCCTATTTTTGTAAATTTAGTAGTACCACTGTTGTCAAATGACAACTGGATATGCCAAGCCACAGGAGCAACTCTTGGGCATTCCTAACCTAAACTAAGAAGATTATGACTTTAGTGCAGACACTCTGTATGCTAGCCGATAATACTTTAGACCATGGGATTCCAGAGTGCAAGTAGTTGTGCCAGAGGTCAGAGATGTCACTAGATGGCTTCTTCAGGACCACGCCCTCTTGGTAATTTCACCCTCCAAGCTTAGCCTCCTTCAACAGAGTATAGGCCCTGAGAATTCAGGCCTCCTTGTCAGGGACCCACGGAGATGCATTCATAGCTCTCCCTCTCTTCACACCTATGAGTCAAGGATCCTCTCACCTCGTCTCTGTGGAAGGATAGTACTTCCGTTCTGAAGCAAAACTCTCCTCTTCTTCAGTCAAGTGGGTCAGGTGGTCATCATTCCTGTTGCCCAGGGCTGAGGCGGCAGCAGGAGCAGCCCCCAGCCTGTGCTTGTACCGTCAGCTCCAGGGTTCCTCCCTGGCTTGGTCAGATGGCACAGGCCCTGGCACATGTCTCAGTTCTGGGGTGGGATGTTATCCATAGACCTTCAATCCTAAACAAAAAAACACACAAATAAAGAATTCAATAAAGAACATATTATGTGTACATTGCTAGAATATTTGATTAATCACCAAAGATAGAAATTCAGTCACAACCCAGGGCATTTAGCAATTCCAGAATCTTTTTTCTCTTTTATTTTCTCTTTAATGTTTCAAGCATACAAAAGAATACATTAAAATACACGTAACTGAATTTGGGTTTCATGGTTTCCACTTCTCTTCTGATCTATATGGGATAGAGTTTCAATGAGGTGATCAAAAATGCCTATTTCAGTACAAATAATTTAGCAATCCCTCTTAGGATCATGTAGCTTTGGAATTTGTCTTTGAATCATTAACAGAAGGACACTTCTTTTTCTTCAAAATTAGATAAGTATTTGTAGGGCTTAATATGTATTTTATATGAAATATAACTGCATACGAATTTGAAGAACACAATTTTGAAAGAATGTGCCATTTTAGCCTCTTCAAATAGTGACTAGTCTTAAAGCCTTGGCTATGTAAAAATATTCTGAAGTTTTCTAACAGTGAATATCCTTGCGAACATAAAGTTATCTTTCCTAGTGTGTTAAAGTGGTAGCAATTGAGGTAGATTGGTTTCTTTAGATAAGATAAGCATGCCACTATTTTAACAACACAGTTTACTCAACTGATAATTGGGAAATAGAAATAATGATTTTGAACACTGGAATATTTTGAAATCAATACAACTGTAATCACAGATTCTCCTGAAATTGCCAATTATAAAAAACTTATTCAAAGTTCAGATCATTTTTTTTATTGTTTCCAAAAGCATAGCCCAGGTTTGAAGTTAGATTTCTGAATTTATGTACATTTCTAATCAGTTGTAATAATAACTGAAAAAAAAAAATCACATTCGGATCATTGCTTATTTTTATTAAGAAGAAATGTCAATGTAAATAATTACATAATATTATCTATTTTCAGTTATTGATGCAGAAAATGTATATGTTAACAATGCACAAGTGTTAATATAAATAATTGATCAGAAATCTGATTAAGAGGGAAATGTTAAATCTTAAAATTAAAAGACTTACTCTGAAAATTAATTGCAGATTAAATTATCTGATCCAACTAGATTTATGTAGGTACACAGATATTTAAACACATAAAAATTGGAATTGCTAATGTTTCTTTTTTGCTTCAGTGATTTAAAGGGATATTCAGAAAGTTCTAACCATGCCCCCCCCCACACACACAGATACACACACACAATACCAGTGTCAGTATTTGCTCTCTGGCTATGTGATTGCATAGAATTCAATTTTAATACCGCATTCTACAGTCTAGGTAGATAGTACATTTTTATCAAAGACATTGGATAGTAAGGAAGGAAAAAAATTGTTTTAACTTCTTATTGTCAGTGGAATTACTGTGTCTGCAGGTCAGGGCATCCGTACAGTTGCTGCATGCTTTTGTTCTTTACCGGTCCTTTCTGCAGTCCAATTTATATAGCTGTAAATTCTTCTTGCCTTCCAATTTTTGAAGCATAATTTTGATTTCTCTTTAACCATAAAAGTATTTCAGATTTCTTCCAAATATTTTTGATGTGGCAGAACTATAAACCTGATAGTGAGATTTTTGAAGGGAAATGGTTTTTTGTAAGTAGTTTAAACTGAAACATCAGTGTTTGTGTTACTTGTTGTGCATGCACGTATGAGATGGAGAATATCAACACAAGGCAGACAGAAGATACTAAGAATATATCCTCGTTCTTTACACTTTAAAAGGAAAACAGTTTTTCATATGAATAGAAGTAGATCCTCTTTTTCCATGGATTCCATACGCATGCACTCAGTCTGCCTCAGATAAAAAATATTTCAAAATTAATTGCATGTGCAATGAATATATGCACTTTCTCATGTCATGATTTCCTACCTATTACAGAATGCCAACTACTTATATTGCATTAACATTGTGTGAGCTACAAGGAATCTAGAGATGATTTAAGCATAGGAGAGGATATGTATAGTTTATATGCAAATACTACAACGACTTTAATGGGCATGAATATCTATAGATTTTGGTATTCAAGGAGTGCTCTTGGAGTTAGATATATATGGTATTTGTATGTGAGTGTATAGAGTGTGTACACACACCTATATGTATATCTATTTATCTCATATATCAATCTCATATTCTGAGCAGCACAAATTTAATTTGGGTCATATATAGGCTACTCATATTGCACAAATAGTTTCCTTTAAATTAATTAGCTCAACTGTTTATTTTGCAAAATTTATTATGTGCTTTCAACTCAGTATATATGAAAGTCATACAAATAAGTTAGATAAATCTCCTAAATGAAAAAGCTTACAGTCTATTAAGGAAACTCATAAAGCAATATAAAAATGTTTACCAAAGATACTGCAAATATGTAACACTTTGACAAAGGAATAAAGTAGTAGTGACCTATTCTATTTTGTGGGATCTCCGACAAGGGGTGAATTTCATCCTTCATGTTCAAACAAGAGAGCATACATTGATACATTTGATATGAAAGCCAAAAAAGATAAAGTGGTGAAATTCTTGATGAGTGACAGGCATGCATTTTCATGAAACTAAACATATAACATTGTGTGATAAAATAGATTGGAGCTAGATCTTAAAAAGACAAATGAAAAATACTTTGTGAACTGGTAAACTTAATGCTGCAGGCAAAGAGAAAAGTCCTTTATATGACCTGTAAATAAGGAAATTAAATGGTCAAATTTGTATTTTATAAAAATAACTATTTACAGCATTTATCTAGGTAATTCAATAATCAACATGACACTAAATAATGCAGTAATCAATATGACTTCATCAGAGATTGAGAGACATGGAAGATAGAAAAACATTTTTCTTACTGATTATATATGGAAGCAGAATGAATAGTCAAGAATGATTGGACTTTGCTTGTTTGTTTTTACCAATCTGGGGTGATTACATAGCTTAAAAAATCAAAAATGTCCTTTGGGAAGAGCTTTCTGCCTTATACTGTATAACTTGATGGTTCAGTTGGAATATGTTGGTGGCTCGAATCCATTTAACTTAAATGATGAAAAAGAACCAATCAAAATGGATCTTCACGGTAGGTGCACAGATGTATAGAATTAGATGCATGTTACAGCTCCTCTCACATATGGTTTATTTAACTACTTATATTTATATTTTGATTGATCTAATCTTTTCTAAGAAATAAGATGTAAGTTCATGAAATTTAAAACGTGTGAACAGGAATTTCTACATCAATAAATTGTTTGCTTTTAAAAATGTTCTTCAATAACTCACAAGCTTCTCCTATATATGTTGATTAAAATACTCATGTCATTAATTATGCTTTACCATATCTATAAATAAGAATATAAGGACATTTAAAATATTTAGGGAAGTATGAGTAGAATTTTAAAATTCATAAAAAGCAGAAATGGAGTAACTGATGAGTGAAAGACTTGCAATTCTCTAAGCTAAATACTGCATATCACTATGCAGGCATCTGTAAGTATGAAAGGTGTGCTTCCTTTAAAGAAATTAACCTAAAAAAAATGATCTTCTAAGTTTCTGAGTATCAAATATTTCTTACATGTTGTTTAATGGTAATATACTTAATAAGTAACATAATGAATGAAAAAATAATCTCGACAATACACAGATACATATTTTGTTCATTATAAATATCATTCTTCATGTAATATTGCTCTTGAATACCTAATAATTGGAGCAAGCATGTGTTGTGTGGCTTTTGCAAATGCTTTCCTTATTCTGAAAGTTTGAATGCCATCTGGCTCATTGGCAACATGCATAGACAGTTTGAGATTTGCAAATTTAGAGATCTCATGAGTCTTTTGCTTGTTTAAGACTTCCATGTAGGATTAAAGGATTCATGAACTTTCCTACAGCCACTCTAGTTAGACCTGTTTAAAATGTCTCCTCGGAATTCTTCCTAGAGGATACAATTACATTTTTATAGTCATCTTTAACTTTATAAGCATAACCAAAACTCAGAAAAAAAGCTGTATCACCTACAGTTGATCAACCAGAAGAGAAGTGAACATATGAAATAGCAAATATACCATTTTTATCATTTATTTTGGGGGTCTAATATTAGCACCCTTTGGGCAAACAGCAATGTTGCAAACAGACAAGATTTCTCTAAAGAGTAATTCATCGAATTTCAACCTCATAGGTCCATAAAAATGTATTTTCATAATAGACTTTTTGGCACATAAAATGTTAGTAAGTATTAATTTTGGGCCTTTAAACTTGAACTCATTCATGGAAGTTATTATTCTCATTATTATTTTGCTAATTTTTGCTATAACTTTAATGTGTTTTTAAAATATTTAATCATGCTACCTTGCACACTTGAAGATTATGGCTGTTCTTATTCTCAGAATCACTTTATTGTATTTTTTCATATCCAATATCAGTAATTCACTTTTGTATGTTGTACAAGTCTTGCATCATATGTATCACAATGTTTGGTATTTGAAATGAAGAAATAGCTAATATTGATTGACCTGATTTAGCTTGACTAAGTAGGAGCTCGATTCCATTAAATTTTTCACCTCATTTGAAATGTCAGTGTTTTGGAGGAGTAGATGTGTTTATGACTTTCACAATGCATATTGACAATAAAAGTACAACAGATATGCATTTCCCTCAACACGCTTGCTCCCTGGAGGAAAGAAATAATATACTAATTAAAAACCAAGTCCAAAGGCATAAAGATGAGGTGGGATTGAAATTTACTGAAAAGTTTTAATATCTTGAGTCTTACAAAAGTACCTGGTACTTGACTATATTACAGGATATGCAAATGACTCTTCGTTTTTTTACAAATTTTTATTTTCAGCAACAATTTGAGAGGAGGCAATTGTACTCTTCCTGGTTCCCTCAGTTACACAACAGTTGACCAGGGTTAGAAGTGTGGTCACCTCAGAGCATTGCCTCTCTAGTTGTCTGACCCTTACTTCTGAGGTTTCGCCATTTCTGCAGGGAAACTAAACAGCCTGGGGTAGCATCTCACTAAGTCTTTTTAAATGGCTAATGCTCTACCAAATTTCTAATTTCTATCTCTTAGTCTTACAAGAATACCTTTTGTTAATCCTCCTTAGTTAGCTTTTGGAAATACACTCCCTCCTTCAAGAAACAGCAGGAAAAGAACAAGCAATCAGGTGTTTCTTTTCTTTCTTTCAATTCATGTGACAACGTGAACAAATTTGAATACATTATGCTAAATGACACACATCTCAGAAAGGCAAACATTTCATGGTTAAATTAATGTGAGGTCTTGAAAAATAGGGAGTAGAATGTTGATTCCCAGAGGCAGAACAAAGAAAAAAATTTTTATTGCTTTTAAAATGGCATGGAGTTTTAGTTTTGTAAGTTCAATGAATTCCAGATGCTTAGAGATTTTCTGTATTGAATGCTTAAAAATTTATGGAGATAATGGGTCTCAGTTTAAATATTTTACCTAAAGAAAAAATGAATAGATGAAGTAGTAGAACAGTAAGTTTTCATGACTATAATTATAAAAATGTTTACATTCCAAATTATATAATAAAACAGATGATGAAAAGGAAATGAATCATACTGTAATAGTTGGACACTGTGTATAGAGAATGACTGGCTACTACAATAATTACTACTAGAAGCTGAGCCATTGGATTTAGATCACAAAGATAATGAATGGTAGCTACCAAATTTAATGTTCTTTTGATCAGACCTGTTACAGGATCTCATTACATCTGAAACACCTAATGCACAACCCTGTATTAAACCACATTTAGGCAACATTTTCAAATACACAGGTGAGCATCTTTTCAGCTACTGAAGGCCTTCAGTGACTTTTATACTACACACCCCATTACTGAAGACCCTCCACATTCAACATGACAGATAAGCATTTCTCTTCCTAGGTCATACTTGAAATTTTAAGAGAATTTACTAATCAACATAATCACTTTTAAATTTCCAGTTATTCTAATTAATGTAATTTGCCCCAAAAGTAGCAAAACAAAGCTAAATATAGTTAAGAAATTAGGATTAAATCTTTGACATTGGTAAATACATGGCATAAACCATTTAGATAGTTCTATTCCATTATGTAATTCTAAGACCCTTCCCTTGGATGCTTTCCATTTATTCCTATAACTAACTATGGCATTGCTTCCTTCCTAAGTTCACAAACGGGTACTTAGGGATGCAAATGGAAAGGTCAGTCTGACTCACTCACTCACCAAGTTATTTTCATATACTGGTTTAGAACTACGTATGAATTTCAGTGTAAGGTAGATCTTTAAATTTTCTGGATATGTAGAATTAGTCCTTTAATCAACCAGTGGTAAAGATTAAGGCTATAATGTTAGATCCCTTCTCTTAAATTTATACAAATGCTCCTCAACTTATAACAGAATTA
>RJWT010052736.1:0-10520 GCA_004365215.1 Cuniculus paca | reverse complement strand
GGTGTTTTTTATTTCCCAGCTATCTTGTACCTTCAGTTATGACTTATACCACGTTGACTTTCCCGTATCTTACAGAGCAGACGAAGGACCAATTTAGGATTGCTATGCACATGCTTATTTGCTGTTTTTCAGAAGGAAACAAACTAGCCCTGAATTTAAGAGCATGCTCAGGAGTTGTAATTCTTGAGAAAAGAAGCTGTTTATTTATTTAAGGGAAATACAAAGGGCCCATTACTTTTCGACAAGGAATTTATACTTGGTGAGATTTTCATGAAGGAAAACTCATTTCACTAAATATTTTCTAGTAAAAATGTGGCTTGCTTCTTTGGTGCAAAGTCTGATATGTCTGTTTTTAAAACTAAGGCTTGTGAGACTACGGGAGATGGATAAATGAACAGATTCTTTAATAAGAGAGGCACCCGGCGTGCCAGTGAAATGCAATACCAAAAAGTAAACAAAGAGCATTGTGTGAAAAAGAGCAAGTTGAAATTAATCTTGCTTTTCCGATTTGAAAACATGCTCACGGTTGTTAGTAACTGAGTCAAGACATTTAAATCATATATATACTTTTGTATCTTGACAGTGACCTTTTCTAAGTATGCAGTGGGGATAAGAAGATGAGCAAGGCCATGCGCCAGAAAGAGCATTTCAGTTAATTGAACATGAAATGTGTTGCAATCTGATAACATTAATAATACACGATCGCTACGCTATATCTAATATGCAGTTCATTTAGTCAAAGTCACAAAAGCATTCTACAAATGTTAGCAGAGGAATGCTGTTCCAAACCTATAAACTATATGGCTATATTTTGATGCATTTGGAATATAATCTTTGTGTTAGTTACTGAGGCTGTGTAACAAACTACCCCAAAATTAAGAGTTTCAAATTAAGTTCTTATTATCTCACACATCTCTGAGGGTCAGGAAACTGGAATGGTTTAGCTGGGAGGTTCTGGCTCAAGGTCTCTCATGAAATTGTAGTCAAGACATTGACCAGAGGATTAGGGATGCATTTCAGTGGTAGTACATACACTGAGCATGTGCCAGGCTCTGGGTTTTATCTGTACCCCTCCCAAAACACTGGTCAAAGCAGCAATCATCTAAATGCTTGACCAAGGCTGGCAAATTCACCTGGAAGGTGTCTAACTCACTATACCTGCAAGTGAACTCAGAATTTTGCTGAGAAGCCTCATTTGCTCCCCATGAGACTTGTCCATATGGCTACTTGAGCTTCCTCATGACATGGCTTCTCACAGAACAAGTGATCCGAGAGAGAAAGCAAAGAGGAAGCCACCTTGTCTCTTGTGATCCTGCTCCAGAATCCACCCCTGATCACTTCTTCCATGTTCTGCTCATTAGAAGCCAGCAGGCAAGTACAGTCCATACTCCAGGGCAGACTCTGTCTCTGAGAGCACCAAAGAGTTGGTGAATATATTTTAAAACTAGGCAAACATGTTTGGCAAGACTCTGCCACCTACCTACATTCTCAGCCTTTAGTATTCCTCTTAGTGAGCTCTGGGATGCTAAAAAAATGCACTTCTTTCAGGGATGGTTTCTTCCTTTTGTAAAATAAGATGGGCTGGCTGCAAGATTTCAAAATTTGGTGGCCTTCACAGTCCTCAGGGCAACAAAAGACTCACCAGCCTTCTGTTAAATCTGTGCAATCACAATCCAGGAATCCATCAACACAAACTCCCCCACATGTCCGGTGGATGGTTGTGCAGATAGTAGAAATCACTGGACTAAGATTTTTTCGCTTCCAGTTGTGAATTATTTTCACTCTTTCTTTGGGGCTGACCCAGGTCACTGACCTTTGACCCTCACTACAATCAACAAAGGAGCTCTCAACAATGTGATGTCTAGGGTCCTCCCAAGGCAGAATAAACCAGACATTCTGGGGGTGGACCCAGGTGTTGCGATGGTTTGTTTAGTAGTTTTCATCAGTGTGTTTTAAACAATCTGTGTACAACCTTGGTTGACTATTAAATCATTTCAGGGGCTTTAAAAAAGTCCTACAGTCCAAGTCACACACCAGGCCAGTTAAATCAGAATCTCATGGGTAGAAACAAGCATCAGTATGTTTTAAAAAGTTCCAGCTGGGCGTGGTGGCTCACACCTGTAATCCCAGCACTCGGGAGGCTGAGACAGGCGGATCATTGTGAGTTCAAGACCAGCCTGGGCTACAAAGTGAGCTCAAGGCCAGCCTGAACGGCATAGTGAGACCCTGTCTCAAAAACAGGGCTGGGGATCTAGCTCAGCGGTCTAAGTGCCTGCCTGGCAAGCGCAAGGTCATGAGTTCAATCCCTGGTGCCGCAAAAAAAAAAAAAAAAAAATTCCCTAGACAATTAAAATGTACATCCAAATTTACCTGTGTTGCCTCATGGAGACAATTCCAATGCTACCTTGCCTATAAAGGTATTAGAAGAAAATCCAAAACTTAGATACAATAGTACTTTAAGGAAAAAATGCATTCGTAAGGGCAGATAATAGGAATTAAATGGAAGCTGGGTGTGGTGCATACCTGTAATCTCAGCACTCTGGGAGGCTGAGGCAAGAGGATCACAAGTTTGAGATCAACCTGGGCAATGTTTCAAAAACAAAAAAAGGCTGATTGGGGAGTTCAACCCCCACTACTGAAAAAAAAGATTACACAGAAACGAGTTCTGCATCTGGCTAAATGGTGGACTAAATAACTTGAAAATCCTCCCCTTCAAAGCCACCTGTAACTACTGGTTAAAATGCAATAAACACTCACAGAAATGATGTCATGCGACAGTAAGAAAGGGCCTCTCCAGGGTCATAAGGAAGAGTGATGACAGCACGATGTGGGAGAGGCGGGGCGGAGCTGATCTTGGGCAGGCTTGCTGGCTTCAGAAGCCCAAAGAGCTGAACACTGGAACAGGAGTATGACTCTGCTTCTGACCCATTTAAAGTAAGGAGATGAACTGAGAACACAAATTAAGCTGGAACTCTCACAGGCTCAATCAGTAGAGAAATAATTTGCTAAAACATAATCTCTTGAAGCCAAGCATGGTGGTGCAGGCCTGTAATCCCAGCACTTGGGAGGCTGAGGAGGATTGAGGCCAACCTGGACTACAAGGCAGTGAGTTCAAGGCCCGCCTCAACTACATAGTGAGGCCCAATCTCAAAAAACAAACAGAAAAAAGTAATTTCTTGAATGCCATACAAAGACTAAAACAAAGGTGCCTGTCTTAGCACAGATTCAGAGTGGGGGAAGAAAGGCTTTGCTGAGAATCTGGGATGTTCGCTCAGCTGGTGACCTGGGTTTGGGCTGGGGCTTATCCTATCTATATGGTCTAGAAATATTGAAGCTGGGAATTAATATAAAAGTACAGATGCAAAGGCAAACTCCACAATATCCACAGATAAGATCTTCTACAAGCAAAGTGCACCAGGTACTCGAGTCACAAGGGCCTCAGACAACAGAACTATCAGACTATGAAATAAGTAAGTTTAAAAATATTACAGATGTAAAAGAAGATTTGAAGCCAGGGAAAAATAATGGAATACTATTTTTTAAAAGGTAGATTTGGAATGTAATTAAATAGAATTTCTAGAAGTGACACACACAGTCACTGAAATGAAGAGCTCAGTGATGAGCTGAACGTTGTGTGATTAGACGCAGCAGAAAAGCGACCCACAGCCAGGTCCCAAAGCAGCACAGAGACAAGGAAGGGAAGTCGAAGTCGGAGAGATACAGAGGGTGCTTTCACACCCAGCTCAAGACACGAAAGAGAGGAGGCCAGGAGGCTTCACCAAGATAATCACTGAGCGTATTCCAGATCCGATGAAAAACACACATTCCAAGATGATGGATGTACAAGTCACGAACCAGCTAAATACAAAGAAGTGCATAGTTGGATATAGCATGGTAAAAATACAAGAAGTCAAAAAAACGGGGGGAGGCTGAATCTTAAAATCAAAAGAAAAGACTGATTGCTATAAAGGAACAACAGACTGATAGAAAACGCTTCAGCAGTAAACAGAGGCATAAGAAGATTTGGTAGAACACATGAAAAAAAAATGCCGAGGTAAGATGATTGACAATCTAGAGTACTACACTTAGAGAAGTCATCATTCAGGGATGAGGAAGTATGATGCTTTTATATTAATAGAAGAAAGTATCACTGAAGTAACTTCTCGAACAGAAATACTAAAGGGGATGTTTTAGGGGAAAGTGCTGATACTTAGAAGGAAGCAGCGGCAAGTTAGAAGAAAAGGTGAACAAATAAATTGGTAGATTTGGTTAACTCTAGATCATGAATTGACTGCACACAGATTTATAGTACTACAGTGATTAAAATTGAGGTTATAAAAAGACAGGTGGGTCTAAAATAATAAGCAACATGGCCTGGGGATGTAGCTTGGTGGCAGAGTGCTTGTCTAGTATACACAAGGCTCTGGGTTCAGAAAATAAATAGATAAATAATAAAATAGCAAGCAACAATAACCTGTAAAATGGGAGAATGTAATTGAAGTTGAATCATTCTTTGCTTATTTTATAGTTGAAGGGGAACTGATTTACTTTAGATTAATTATACATGTTGAAATTGTAATCACAGAAAGAGTAGAAACAATTTACAATTTCTAAATTAGTGAAAGAGGAAAAAGGGAACAAAAAATTCTTGATTGATTCAAAAGAAGAAAAGAAAGGAGGTAAACAAAAAGCTCTCAGAAAGCAAACTGAATAAAATAGGCAGAATAAGACTCAAGATGTAAATTACAGAATGTCAGAAATCAGTAGAATGCTTAGCTCTTATGCATTGCTTCTAATTGAATTGGAATAGGAATATCACTTTGGAAAACAGCTCAGTGTTACCTTGTAAAGGTACATTATGTTTACATACCTTATGACCCTGTCAGCAATCACTCCATAGAGAAATTCTGGCCCATATATACTAGGAAACAAAATGTTCATTACAGTTCTGTGTGTAACAGCAAAAAACTAGACGAACACAAGGCTTACTGAGAAGAGAAAGGGCAAAATAAACTAACAGAGTCTTACAATGGAATGTTATACAACCATGACAAACAACTATAACCAGATGCAACAATTTAATTGTTCAGCAATTGTGTTGAGCAAAATAATCAGCCTCATAATAGTCTCATAAAGAATGAGTAAAACAAGAGATTATATTATTTAGTTATTGATATATGTGGTAAAAGTTCATCAAAAGTAAAAGAATAATAACCACGACACTGCGGGGCCTGGTGGCGCATACCTGTAATCCCTGCACTCGGGAGGTTGAGGCAGGATGATCCTTGCTAGCTCGAGGCCAGCCTGGACTACAAAGTGAGCTCAAGGCCAGCCTGAATGGCATAGCAAGACCCTGTCTCAAAAAGACAAGGACCAGAGATTTAGCTCAGTGGCATTAAGTGCCTGCCTGCCAAGCGCAACGTCATAAGTTTGATCCCCAGTGCCGCGAACAAACGAACAAAAACAAAAACTCACAAGACACAAGTTGGTAGTTACTTCAATTAGGGGAATGAGAGGGGTGGAGCACATAGGTAGACGTAAATCATTGTCTCTGGTTCAATAGGTTCATGGGTGTTCATGATCACATGTAAAATAAAACAGGGCCATGAATATACCTGATAACTGTTATAAAAGAGATCATGAGGCCTGGCATGGTGACACAGGCCTGTAATCCCAGCACTCAGGAGGCCGAGGCAGGAGGATCACTGTGAGTTCAAGGCCAGCCTGGGCTACAAAGTGAGTTCAAGGCCAGGCTGAACTACATATAGTGAAACCCTGTTTCAAAAAAGACAAAAATAGGCCAGGGATATAGCTCAGCAGCACAGTGCCTGCCTGGCAAGCACGAGGTCCAGAGTTTGATTCCCAGTACCAAAATAAATAAATAATAATGATTAATATAAATCTATTTAAATATCAGTAGTCACAAATGTAAACAGGAAAAGAGTAAGAGCCAGCTATATGCTGCTTACAAGAGCCCTAAAATGTAAGGACATTGAAAGATTGACAGTAGAAAAATGGAAAAGACAGCAGGCAAGTACTAAGTAAAAGAGTAATTATATTTATCATAAATTAGACTAAAACATAGGGCTGGGGATCTAGCTCAGCAGCATAAGCACTTGCCTGGCAAGCACAAGGTTCTGAGTTCAATCCCTGGTGCTGCAAAAAAAAAAAAAAAAAAAAAAAAAAAAGAAAAATTAGACTAAAACATAAGATCATTTGGGTCAATATAAAAGGAATACAGTTGCCTAGAAAACTAGTAAATTTGAATCTTATACACACTTAATTATCTTGTCTTGAAATACACAAAACAAAAAGAGGAAAAAAGTAAAACAGTGCTTTAGAGTGGGAGGTTTTAACAGCTCTTTTTGATACATGTGATAAGACACTCTTAAAATACAGACAGCAAAACCTGAGAGATTTACAGGAGAAACTGGCAAATCCAGATACACAGACATTTTAAGGAATCTCCAGAAAAAGTGGTTGATCAAGCAGACAAAATATTAAGGAGACAACAGAAAACTTAGATATTCTCAGCAAAGAACCAGCTTGTTTGAATTAGATCCATAAAGCATGCTACACTTAACAAATTCTACACATGCCTTTCAAAAGGACAGATACTATTTATAAAGATTCACCATGTATCAAAGCAAGTTTCAATAAATCACAAAGTGTCCTATCCTTATAAGCCACATTCTCTAGTTAAATTAGACATTAAAACAAGTACTCAACTTAAAATTTAAAAATAATTTTTTAAACACAACACCAATGACAGCAATAATAATAATATATTTTTTTAAAACCTACTAGCTACGTGTGGTGGCACACACCTGTAGTCCCAAAGAGATTCTGTCACGGAGGGTGAAGCAGGAGGATCACAATTTCGAGTCCTATTTGGTCACAAGTCTCTGTCTCAAAAACTAAAATGGGGTGAGAATATAGCTCATTGTGAAGGCCCAGGGTTCATGCCCCAATACTGTAAATAAATAGATAAAAAAGACAAAAACAACTTCCAAAGCTGGCCATGGTGGCACACACCTGTAATCCCAGCACTCAGGAGGCTGAGGCAGGAGGATCACTGCAAGTTCGAGACCAACCTGGGTTACAAAGTGAGCTCAAGGCCAGCCTGAACTGCATAGTGAGACCCTGTCTCAAAAAGATTAAAAAACAAAACAAAACAAACAATGACAACCAAAAGCCCTTCCAAATAGCTTTCATGTTTACAAATTATACATTATATCTATATTGAGCCACAGGTCAATGATGAAATTAAATGTGTAACCAATTTTTAAAACTAGACAACAAAAAGTCTATATATGTAACTTGGTATCTAAGGTGAAATCTGTACATAAATGTTAAAATCAGTAAACAGAAGATTACAATTAATTATCTATGCTACCAAGTCAAGACATTTACAAAAGAGCAACAGAATACACTTGAAGAGAGTAGAAGGGAATGTGTGAGATATGAAATATATGTTAATATTATGTAATATAATTTTATGTAGTACATAAGAATGTAAGATATAACAATTAATGAAACAAAGAAAATACTGTTAATGAAGCTAAAATTTGATTCTTTGGAAACGCTAATTGAAAGAAGAAAACACTAGTTAAAGGAAAAAGGGCAGAACTCTGATATGATTGAGCCAGAAAAAGGGAGATATGTATAAAGTAATATTTGGGATGAAAAAAAAGGACACTGTGGATAAAGTGATAAGAGATTAAAATATAGTAACACTGTGACTGCATTTTGTCAGTATTTTTGAAAACCTAGATGGTATGGATAATTTCCTTGAAAAATATAGTGTGCAAAAATGGATTCAAAAAGGAAATAGAAAAGCTGACAGGATCCATAACCATTGAGGAAATGAAATCAGGAGTTAAAAATCAACTTATGAAATGGCTTTCCCAGCTCCAGACACTTTACTGGCAAGTTCTACCAAATATTCATGGAACACATAATTCCAATCTTAAACACACTGTTCCAGAAAATGAAAAAGAAGGAACATTTACCAGTTCACTTTAGGAGGCCCATGGAACCAAATAAAGGCACCATAAAAGGGGAAATTGAGGCCAGTTTTCCCCCCAAAAATCCTGGGGTGAAATCAGATACTGACCTCCATTCATTCATTCATTCATTCATTCATTCATGCCTCTGTCCGTCCGTCCACTTAGCAATTATTTATCAGGTGTCACCCATGCACCAGCAGACATGGTGCTGGTACAAGAACAACAACAGATGGAAGCCTGTGTCTTGGAGAAGATGGGCAATAAAGCAAATGATCACAGAGGCAAGGTACACAGAGGACGTTCTGGCGAGTTTACAGTGTGTATGAAGGGGAGCTGACGGGGCAGAGCTGTGGGAAAGCTTTCCAAGTATACAAGTGGACTAAGCGATGTGGGAAGACTGTTTTGGAGGCCACTGCAGGGCCTCAGGTGGGAGATCTGGGATGCAGTACAAGAAAGACAGGGTTGAGGGATACCTGAGGTGACACGTCCAGCCCTGCCTTCCTGATGGATTTGCACATGGGAGAGGGCTCAACGTTGTCTCCTAGGGCTGGGGACTGTTAGCTGACGGAGGAAACCCTAAGAAAGATGTAGATTTAGGGCAAAAGAGCAAACGTGGTTTTGGACATGTTGGGTTTGGAGAACTTTCAGGAATGTTAAATGGAGATGTTGGCTAGGAAACTGAGCCATGTCTGGAACTCTTTGCCAAGGTCAGGGATGGAGATTCAGGGTGGCACCAGCAGGTATTTAAATCCATCCCAACAACATTCATATCAGGGAGAAAAGAGGGTTGGAGATGAACTTCAGTATTTAAGGGAGAGGCAGAAGAGGAGTCAGTATAGACAGAAGAAGGAAGGACTGGTAAGGGACGAAGGAAACCTGACGAGTGCGTTGGCATCAGGAGGGCTGGGGAAAGCGGAGTCTCCCGGAGGGACTGTCCACCAATGCTGAGACTAAGAGGGATGGGGTCTGCCGCAGCGCTGCCAGAATTCTCCTGATGCAGGGACTTCATCGAGTGAGTTGGAGGATATGTGGTATTAATAACAATCTATTATAAGTAACTTAGTGGGAAGGGACAGCAAGAGGGAATTCTTGGGACAGTGAGATTATATGATTCTGTGCCTTTGTCAAGACTCAGAATTACAGAGCAAGACGAGGCCTGGGACTATAATGTTACTACCTATAAATTAAAAATAAGTAAAAAAATACATTAGAGATGGGAGACTTCCATCTAGTACTTTCTTGGCCACCTCAGTGGTAGTTCTTCTCAAGAGTTTTATTCACCTCACCACGTGTCGGCCTGTTTAGGCCGATACCAGAAAGAAGAGCACCCATTGTCACCTTGTGAAGGACAAAACAAATCCGCAGGCAGCAGAACCAGTGACCCTGAAGTAAAAGGAAGGGGTTGGGCTAAGAAAGGCCTTTCTCTCTCAAATGGCCTGTCTCGGGTGTGAAAATCCAGAAACACAATGCAGTTAGCTCTGTTGTCTGCATTTTGTTATTGAGAATAACAATTATCATTGCTTAACACTGCCTCTTCAACACATGCGTCCCCCAGATGAACTGAGAAGCAGCTTGGAGGGTCCGAAGTGTTTGGGTTTGTGGTCTAAAGCCTTAAAGTGCTTCCTAAAAGTCATAGTAAGTAATGATCGGGAATGAATGTGACCCATGTAAGTTTCCTTCACTGTTAACACTTCACCCCCACCTCAGCCATCCTGTCAGAGAGAGAGTATCTCAATTTAGAGGACAGAGTGGCTGAGGGGTCTGCTCACCCAAGGCTGTGGCTGGTGTTGAGATTTTCCCAAAGTTCCCTGTTTCTAGGACCCACAATGGATTTGCTAGTTTGGTGCTGAGTGTATTCTATTGTCTCCTAATGCAATAAAGTTAACGGAAAAGTGTTAATTGGACATCAATTCACGCTTCACATTAATCTGAGTATTTGATGAACCACAACTTTATGTTGCCCCTCATGCCATATTAACAGCTTATTGCAATAATTAAAAACAATAAGGATAATTATATCCTTATTGTTTTAAATATCCCATAAATTAAATCCAGCCTGAATTTGGCCAATGTGGAATCTGCTGGTGAAGTGAGCGATGCCTTTGGGAAGCTAAAAACATCGTCTTGCTGGAGTTCTCATAGTACACAGGGAAGAAAGCAGCATCTATTAAGCACCTACTGTTGCCAGGTCCTGCACTGCACCTATTGCACCCACTGGTCATGAGCGGGTAGGGGACTGAAACCTTCTGCCATGCCAGCGACCTCCTCACCCAGGTCCTGAAAAGTCTTGGGCTGTTTCAGTCTCATATACTTTACTATCTGAGCACAGCAAGCTTGGGTAACTAGGAGAAATAATAAAGCAGGTAATAGAGCGTTGGAGAGAGCTTTCCTGAAATAACCACTCTTCCCAGCCATCCTGGAGCCGCTACAAAAACTACTTTTCACTACAGAGACATCTGTTTTGAGCCCCAATCATTTGACAACCCCCCCCCCCCGCCCAGCCTATTTTAT
>RJWT010052735.1:0-10519 GCA_004365215.1 Cuniculus paca | reverse complement strand
GGTGCTGTAGGAAGAGATTATTAACTAACTTGAGCAGCAGTGGTGGTGGGCAACATTGCGGCTTGCAGGGGTCATCTGCTACACCAGCAGAGCAGTCGCTTGGCTTCTGCTCCTAGTTTTCTATTTTGGAGCCTGGGAAATTCATGCCTCATCTTGTGGTACCCATGTCGCAGCCTCCAGCAATTATCAGCAGACACAGATGTTTCCTCTTTATTATTATTCTTATCAATATGACTCACTAAGTATGCAAAGGAATGTCTAATGTCTGCAGATATTGAAACTAAATCTTTAGATTCCCCATCTCAGGTTTTCTTAAACCATTATACACAGTTCTGTGATTTCACAAATTTTATAACTTGTCTGTTGGTCTTCACATCTTGATTTTAGTTTTAGATCAAATAATAATCAAAGTTTGGAAACCAGAAAAAGAAAACTGACTGGAAATGCCATGGTAAACACAGTCTTTCATTTACCTTCTTTTGGGTTACTTTCCATTTCTCTTGCCTCTTGATTTTTTCTTTTTTTAGGAGTAACAAACTGCTCTAAATACCAACATTTAAAGTAAAAAGAAGTTCAGTTGTAAAAAGATAAATTTTTAAATCTTCACTTTTCTTGGTGTGAGAGTTAAGCTAGCAGTTGCCTTTGCTAAATTAGTTGGTTTTCTTTTTTTGCCCCACATACAATAGGAGTGAAGAAAACATAATGTTACGCGTATCAAGGGAGCGTTAACTTGAACTTTCATAGTTGAAATAAATGGGCACACATTGATATGCATCTGTATTTGTAGGCAGCTAGAGAGATGTGGTGGCTACGTAATTGAAAAGCACAGGAGCCCAGCACATTGAGGCCGTCAAGGTATGCCGGTGATGAATCTTATGCTTGAAGATTTTCTTTTGAAGTTACATTATCTGTGGAGATCCTGTGGTCATAAGGGCCATATTTGCTTTATGAATATCACTTCATAGTCATATCTAGTTTACTTCCTGTAAATTTGAGAAAATTAATGCTGTTTGTCCTCTTACTCATTTACACAAAAAACACAGTGGACTATAACCTTACATAATAAAGTTTTAAGAAATATAGGCGTTTGAAGTGTTAGTATATAAATGAACTCCAGCATATGATTATGTAACAATGATTATGCTGCAGTGCATTTAGTTTACATTCCTTTTATACAGGTGCTTACTCAGCTCACAGACAGTCCTAAAAATAATTAAAGGCATCCAAATTCAAATGAACTAATGACTTTACAGAAAAAAAAAAGCTTTTTCTTGCACAGAAAAAAATGTTATAAGAACATTACCTAGTAAATATATGTAAAAATAATAATTTGGATTATGCTTTTTACTCCTGAAAGAAAAAGAAGCTAGGATAGAAGGATTGCTAATTTACAGAAAATAGAAAACCCATCACTGATGCATTATTATGCGGCTTCTAACAAAGTATAGTTATGCAAAACTTTCAACTCTATTATTTTCCTAAAATGATCACATTGTAGTTTGGTTCCTGTGTCTGTCCCTTCACCTCTAAGAATTCAAATCCAAGAGTTTTTGTTGGCACATATGTTAGTATAACAGAAAATGTCCCCTACCACCAGTATTCTTCAGTTTCTTTTTTTTTTTTTTTTTTTTTGTAGTACTAGGAGTTGAACTCAGGATCTCATGTAGGCACTGTGCCACTGAACTATATCCCCGGCCCTACTTCAGTTTCTTAGTAGCCAAGGTAATAGTGCTGTTGCTGTTCCAGTTGTTTCTGTCTCCTACAAACCGCTGGTCCTGATGATGCACATTGTAACAATCAATGTAGCCATGAATACCCTTCATCATGGCACAGTCTCCCATTTCCATTTGTCTCTTAGACTTTTCATGCCCAAATAAAATATTTTTGTGTTTCTGTCCTTCCCATCAGTAAAAATTACTTCCTCAATTCTCAGCCAAAAGTAATTAATATCTGTATTTTTATGTTTCATTTTCATTCTATCAATAATCTCGTAGATTTTAATTTCAAAATGTGTTTCAAAAGCACCTACATCATTTAACTTGTCTGATAACACTTTAACCTTCCTAAGATACATCTAGGTCTTCTATTCACTAAGGACTCTTTGCTCAATAATTTCTTCACAAGTATCCTGAATTTTTTTTAAATGTTAGTACAGTAGTATTAAAAGCTAAATAACGGTCTTAGACAATATGATAATGCACTTAGGATAAAATCCTGGTTCCTTTCTCTGCTATTGAATTTGGCATTTGGCCTTTGACAATCTCATATTTCATCATACACTTCCTCTAGCTCACAAAACTTTAGCCACCGTAATGTTCAAGAAAACTCACATTAACACCTTTTTCTTTGACTCAAGGTCTACACGTGGCTGTTTACATATCTGGGAATTTTCAGCTGCATATATTGATGGCTATTTCTGCTCCATAATTTAGGTAACATAGTAAATACATAGGCTCATTCAAATTGTCACCAATAAGAAAGCCACTCTATCGTCATTCATGGGTTCTGTTAATATTCTTTATAGAAATTCTTACAATTTACTTTTACTTTGTTTACTTCATTTTCATTCTTAGCATCAACAAAAAAGATATAAACAATGATTTTATTTATTTATCATCACATTTTGTATCTCATCTAATATGCTATTACAAAGTAAAGAGAAACACTATTAATTTTGGCAGGAATAAAAGATTGGTGTTTGAAAGTATCATTGTTTGTGCAGATAATTACAGTTAGTCTGAACATTATTATTGATGATGTCTACTGCACAGATAGAGTATCAAGTTAACATTGTGTTATAAGAAATAAATAGAATAATCGAAAAGTGAACAAAAACCTTTTTCTGATTTTAAACAAAAGATCACTTCTGTGTCTTTTTGGGTAGTAAATTTACCCAACTTCTGAGACACTTATCTGTGTCAAAAAAATCTTTTTTTTGCAGAGTCCAACATGTTCTCTGAATAGGTGAAATATTTTTAATCCTTGTTTTGCACAGAAAGGTCAAAAAATTTCAAACCCATTTTTGGCTAAATATCTTCACATTCATATTTATGGCTTCCTAAGCAAATTAAATTACTCGATCTCTAACTTTGATGCTCAGGGTAGTCCACTACTGAGCATCAAGACCTTTTCCAGATCCTAATTTATAACACTCCAGTTGAACTGTGATCCACCGTTCTCCTAGAATCCACCATTTAACCCAATATAACCATTCATCTCAAATATTCTATTCTCCTCTCATTTCTTCATTGTAAAGGCTTTCTGAAAACATTTGAATGTATTTTATATTTCTATTCAAATGCTCTCTCATCCCAAAGAGAATTGGACTTCCTCTGAATTTGTCAAATCACTTGCTTTATTTTTAACATTTAAAAATCACACATTATTAAATTCTTTAAAAAAAAAACCTCAATGTGTAGTTTTTCTTCACATTTCATTTTTGTAGTTCCCTCCCCAAAGCTAATGGCCATTGCGAATTTAAACACTTTAGGAAAGCTTCCTCACAACCACTCCTCATACACACACCAAGGGCAGATGCTCCCCTCCCTTCCTGGAGTTAAGTGCTAGCTTATGGATTCTAAAACTCACTTCTGCCTTTACCTACATGTCCCTGGTATGTGGGCACGGAAAAAGCTTCCACAATTAGCTAAATGTTGCGTAATAGTTCCGAGAGTAGACTTAAAGACAGTTTATATTGATGGGCTTTTAGAATCTTCCTTATAACTGAGCAGTCCTGAAATAAAGACAAATTTGCACCTGAAATGTTAGTGAGCTATAGACACATAGATTAAACCACTGTAACCAAGAAACAAAGCAGACTGGTCTTCGGGAAAGGGCATTTGTAGGCGACAGCATAGGGCAATAAGTATGGTAGTCACAGTGAGCCTATGTGAGGGTTTCAGCAAACACCAAAGACGATGAAGAAATGAGCTGACCCAGGGTGTAGCGGGAGGAGCGCTCCAGGACAGCTTGTAATTCGGAGGTGCACTTTCTGGTGCCACCCATGCTGCTGGACCTCCACCTCTCAGGAGGCATCACCCCTCCCAGGCATCATGCATTCTCTTTGTCAGCCATCAGAACCTGAGACTGACCCCACTATAACAGTCCCAGATTTCTGATCCCTCCTAGAAGACCCATTGTGAGCTCCTATGCTTGCTTCTCTGTCTTGTCTTACTGCAGTCAACAATCTTCTCCTTTCTTTTTTAATTGCATCTAAATATATTTTCTCATTGGTTATTCAGAACTGGATTACACTGTGGACCACAAGTTACACTTTTGTATTCATTGCTTCCTTTATTTCAAGTATTTTCTTTTCTTTCCTGATTTTTCTTCTTCTGTCTGTTCCTTTAAAGACTTGGCACTTTTTCTTTTTCCAGTATTTTCCTACATTTAAAAAAATGTATAGAAATAATATGAGAACTCAGCATATTTACTTTCATACTCTTAGCAGGAATACTAAGACACTGGCCTGAAAAGAGAAATAGGTAGGATGAGAAATCAATTCTCTCAACTTTGGGATTACAGATACTTCCCACTACACCGACTATGCTAATTTTCATGAAGACTTCAATTCTACAGTGCTTATTCTTCCATACAGTAATGCTTAAAATCACAGTTAGTGCTCAATTGATACAAATTGAAACATGCTAAGACTCACACTTCGTACTTTGAAACCACCTCTTTCGCAAGATCTCACTGCAGCTTTTCCCAGCATGGGATCTCTTATAGAATAGCTTTACCTGAAAATATTCATTTTTAAAAAATAGCTTTGCTTTTGTGTTTTGGATTTTGTTTCGATCCCACTCTAAACAGCCTCTCAAAGGCTACCTCCCACTAAGCTAACAAAGCCTAAGTTAGGAACCTTTGGAGTTGCTGGGAGGGCTCCTAACAATATCTATGCATGGCCTTGGCTTTCTCCACTATTAGCAAAGCTAAACATACTTAACTTTATTTCCTTAAGGTGTCAAATTCACATTACAACCCTCTTTAAAATTTCCCCCATTTGTGTCTAGGGCTAGAGTTATAGTAGAGCACTGGAGACTCGCGTGGAGGGTGCAGCTGAGTCGAGGCCACACTGAGCAGGCGTCCAGGGCAGGCGCGCAGGGTTCCATTCTGTTGTGCTAAGACCTCGTGGCTGAGGGGTCGAAGAGCAGCGCTCCTGTCGCCTTCTCTTCTGACCCCCCAGACGCAGTCGGAGGGGGGCCCAAGACCAGCAGTGTGATCAGAAATGGAGATGCTCCCCCTATTTATGGTCTGATCTTAGTTTGAAATATCCAGAGCCATGCTCTTCATTAGTGAAGTGCTACACTGTAACCAGATAACTTGTCTTCAACGTGTGATCAACACAGAAGTTTTTTTATGTCCAAAAACGATGGGGCCCTCGCATGTGTACCTACATCATGCTTTTCTGTTTCAGTAAGAAGGAATCTCCGGATATAGAGTTTATTAGCATTTGTATGATTTTTAGAAATAAAAACCTGCAACAGTACAAGCACCACACACATGCATATATTGGCTTTGTGTACTAAGCAGCCTGACAATTCTGATCATGCTACATAGTACACGATGCATTTTATCTAGAAAGCATGTGTCACTGCCAGACTAAATGACAGGAAAGTCACCATCAAACCATCAAGCCAGGGACATTGCCTGGAGAAAGTCATATATATACATATATATATATATATAGAGAGAGAGAGAGAGAGAGAAAGAGAGAGAGAGAAATTCATATATATATGAATATATTATTCATATAATATATAAAAATCCATATATTATATATGCATTTATCATATATATATATGAATGACTGCTTTGTAGTTCAACGCGAAGGCCTAGAAATCCTCTGTATTGTTTAAAAAAATCAACATATCTATCTCCAAGGCAATATAAATAGCAAAATATTTGTATCAAAGTGTAAATAAAATTCTCTCTTACCTTTCTAAATTCTGAAATTTGTGTGGAAAAAAACCTTTAAATCATTTTGTTATTTTTCAAATAAATATGAGTTCTTTTTCTTTTTTTTACTTTTCATTTACTTACACATTTAGTACAATCACTTGTTTCAGGACTCACAAACCTGGTTTTGCTCATTGATGTATAGATAAGATGGTAAAATAGGTTTTACATTCTGATATATCAATTTTAGAATTTGAGATAAATAGGATTCATAGGGAGCATGGAGTCTTCTTATGACAAGAACATTATAAACAAAATAAGAAAGATAATCAATTTATTAGAGTTATTGGAGTAGCTGCAGGGAACTTAAGAATTATTTTATTTTGAGACAGAGTCTTGCTATGTAGTTGATGCTATCTTTACATTTCCAGCACTTCTCCTGCCTCAGCCTCCTGAGTTCTGTGATTACTGGTGTGCACCACCACACTTGGCACGAAATTGTCAGTTGGAAATCGATATTATTATAAAACACTTGTTCTATGTTCTTCCTGTCCTGAGCTATTACCTAATGCTAAATACCTGAGAGATACCCTGGGTGTAGCCAACTATAATTTTCTTAAATGTGTTTGGTGACATGGGATCAAGATTTATGGAACCAGTGTTCACAAGAATAATGAAAACTTCATTTAAGAGGTTTGTGAAAGCACAGGAAAATTCTTGTGACATTAGATGTGAAACTACTTTATATAGGAAAAGTAACTAAAATAATATGCCTTTTATAGTTTCTCAATGAAATTATGTCATGTTGATTATTCTGATTCAGATATGTTAACATTCAAATGTATTCTTAGTTTATTGACATTTACTATGACCTACTAATGCATAAACTTCTTCTGGGGTTAGTTTAACTCTATTTCCGCCCTATATTTTCAGAAATAACAAGTGTTTTATTGTGCAGAAATAGTTGTTTTTCATAAGTTTTCAAAATACAACTTCATATGGATTTGAAGAAGCACAAAGTAGTAAAAAACACTTAACCCTCCTAATGCTGACATCCTGGAAAGCAAGTATAGAGAAATTGTCAGCAGGTGACACAACTTCCAAGAATGCAAGTAGCAGTTGCCCAGTCAAGAATATGAGGATGAATGCGGTGGAACACACCTGTAATCCTAGCTGGCTGGGAAACTTAAGCAGGAGAATTTCAAATACAAGGCCAGCCAGGTCAGCATAGTAAATCCAGGTCTCTAAAAGAAATAAAACAAAATAAAAGTCAAGAATGTGAGGTTCTTTGTAGTATCCAATTAACTTCTTGAATGCAAGTGTGCAATGAAGGAAGTGTAGGCCTAAATGTGAGTTTTGTAGCTCACTGTAATATTGTACCTGCTGCACCCAAAATTAGAAGCAACATGGCTCAATGTTAAGGCATTAATACATTTAATGGCACTATTTCACATCAGCTCTACCTCCTCATAATAATGTTCCTAGCTAAAAATATCAGTAGTCTTTACCAGTACATATCATGCCTTTTAGAGGTATGTTCAAAAAAGAACAAAAAGTTCATTTTTTTAGTCTACTAATTTATTAACTCAAAGTTGACACAAATTAATGTAATTATTACCAGTAATTCCCCATTCAGATAAATTTTATACCCTTAGTTTTTAATACTTAAAATGCCGAAAATGTTAAGGCTAAAAAAACACAGAATTTCCTCTGCAAATAATACATGTGGGATCTACTTGATGTTCACAGCTGCTTTTCTGTTTTTCTTTGCTATTATCCTACTCTTGAGTGAGTTTTTGGTTTTTTTTTATGTTTCTCCTTAGGTTTTACAAAGAGCCTAGCTTGTATGTTTAAAGTGAATAAAAATCTATTTTTGCTAGTGTACCAGGCGCCAGTGAAATAACTGACTGAAAGAAACTCATCTTGTCTTTCTTCTGTTTAGTTTACTATTTGATTTGTAAGGTTTGATTTTATTTCTAATTTTCTTCTTTTTTTGTATTCTCTACAATTTTAAAGCTTGGTCAATAATATCTTTGTTTAAAAAAATGGCCTTTGTATAGCACTAATTGTTTTATTGCACTATTATGTCACTAGTATCATAATATTTTCTGTGAATTTTAAAATAATACGTTATAGGGAGCTTATATTTTTCACAGGACAATCTAAGAGATAAGTCTTCAAAAATGAAAAGACAGACTGTTTTTACCACTGTAATTTAGATATGGGGCATAAGGGATTTTGAGTTATTCTTCTACAAACATTTTGATTTAAATAAGATATATGCATATTGATGTGACTGAAATGAAAAGGATTGAATTATCTGTTGATAAAAAGAAACACTCTTATTTTCACACTATCAAAGTTGTATAATTGCATATTTTTAAAATAGAAGCTAGAGAGCTTTATTTTTTTCTTAAAATTAACTGTGAATTCCAGTTACTACTCTTTGCAACGAACACTTCATTTTTTAGTTCTGTATGCTAAGGTCTTGGACTTTAGAGGAGTACAGACATTAAAGAAAAATGAAATAAATAACAAAATCATTGTACTTTATGCCTTAGAAACAGTGTTGGGTGTTATGTATGAATACATAAAAATTCTAAATATTGCCATTGTAAATGATTCAGACTGAGAAGGCATAACCAGCCACTAAATGCATGAAATTGTGATTACTTATATTAATGATGAGGAAAATATAGTACAAAGCAACAGAATTGGAAATAAAATTAAAATGGTTAATAAAGCACTAAAATTTTATTAAGAAAAAGAAAGATGCTTTTGGAAACTTTATTGAAGGATATATGTACATGCACAATGATGCAATATTCAGAGAAATGCATTAGGCAAAATGTCAGGTATCATGCAGTTCAGAAACTTCACTTATTTTTGTTTCTTTTTACAAGCCTGTAATGGTTTCAGATCTCACTCCCAGCACCACGGAGTTTTCTGTTCTAAAAGTCCCAAGCATTTCTGGACTGCGTCCTTTTCCCCTGTTCCCTCGTTGCTGAGTTCCCTGGCCACCTCAGCCTCCTGGATGCTTCTCCTTCCTCATAAACAAGCACAGCCGGGAACCACGTGTCAGTTACACACAGTGATCAACACAGGCACTGAGGATACAGTGGAAAAGTCTGTCAGCAAGTGGGAGCCCAGGTTTCCAAGCTGGGAACCATGTCCCTCCCCACTAGAGGACACCATGTTTAAGGCATCATCTTGGAAGCAGAGCCAGAGCTCACAGGAGGTTTTATCTTGTGCTTCATGACCTGCAGAACTATGAGAAATGGTTTTTTTTTTTTTGCTCAATAATTACATTATTTCAACTATTTGTAATGGCAGCCCAGAGGGACTAAGCTAGCTGAGCAGAATATCTGTGAGGAAGAAGAGTTGAGAGGAGATAATAACGAGGCAGCTGCTCCAGCATGAAGAGCTAGTGACTTGCAATTTGTTCTGTGTCTGTCATGTCCCCAGGACTCATCTAAGCACAAGTGCATTCTGTGTGCAAAGCACTTCTAAAAGAAAATTGGAAAATTTAATTTTCTCAATCATACTCACTCAAGAATGTTGGGCTGCAGCTAAAAATAAGTGAGTTTAAGGTAAGGAATACGTGACAAGAGACCAGAAAGCTGGAAGAAATGTCAGCTAAACAGAGATTTTTTGTGCATCTAATCTTATCTAGAGATTTATATGGACACCTCTAATATAGATTGTTTGTGTGCTGCTGTGATCCCCCATGAACTGTTTGAGTATCTGAAATACTCTCATTAAAACTTTGGGGACACGTACTCTCATGGGTGGCATTTTCAAGAAGTAAAGTAAATGAAAGAAAGATGAACCATCACAGGGTGGGATTAGAAATTCAACAAAAGCACAAATTCAGAGCAAGGAATTATAATGAAAATATAAGACTCAAAGACCATCATCAAGAAAATATTACTGGGGTGAAGGTAGTGCACAGTTCTCCACACTTGAGAGAAGGCGTTTGAGTCAATTTTAAAGACACTCAGTGTTAGGGCAACTTCTAAAATGGGAGACAGGGAGCAGCAGGTGTCTGACAGGCGAGCTCTCGTGTAATAAATTATGCCACCAGAGAAAGCTCAGTGGTGCTTATGAACCATTTGACTAGAAAGAGAGTCAAGATTCCCAGGTCTCCTGCAGAATTTTGTGTAGCAAAAGAAAAGAAAAATGCGGGCAGTTGTTAAAAAAGAAAGGGAAATGAAAATCCAAAAGGCTCATTGAAGCAGGAAGTGAACAAAATAATGAGTGCTAAGAAAGACGATTATCCTCCACACCTGAAGTGGAACTTACTTCCTTTTCCTAAAATGGAATGAATGTCCGTTCCAAAGGAATCAGAGGAGAATAAGCGCTGGAACATGCCGCTGTGAGTGGAGGATGAGGATGTATGGAGACATCCCTGAAACTGCTCCTGCTCGTGACCCTCGGGCCGTGATGTCAGGAGTCTGCTTCTTCATGCTACACCCTGAGGGTCACTGCCAAAGCCAAAATATTGTAAGTGCAGGTTTCTATCCTGGAACCCAATATACTATGCTTTGGGCTGATTCAGAAGCTCTGACATGTTAAAAATTTTACTAAACTACCAGATTGGGTTTTTAATAATTTCAGTATT
>RJWT010052734.1:0-10522 GCA_004365215.1 Cuniculus paca | reverse complement strand
GTTTATTTTTTTGTTGTTGATTTTCATGGTACTGGGGATGGAATCAGATCAGTGTTAAATTTTTAGAATAGTATATGAGAATGGAATTAGAAAAATAAGAAAGTAGAATAAAAAATAGGTAGACATACAAAGTATATGTAATATACTTATGTATAATAAATAATATAAAAGATATATAAAATTAGGAGATAAATATGTAAATTATATTTTATCTTACTGTATTATTTCTTCATATCTTCTGCTTTCTTTCTTTTTTTTTTAATTTTAAAGAAAATAGGACAAAACAAAACAGAACAGAATGAAAAAAGCAAAAGAAAACAGTATAGAGTCAAACATAATATAGGAATAGAATTTTTAACCTCTTGGTTTCATACTCCTGGCCTCCAGAACTCTGGGAAAACACATTTATATTGTTGGGAGCTACCAAGTTTGTGAAAAAAATTTGTAACAGCCAAGGAAACTATTACTAAGTTCATTTCATAAGCACAGATAATTATGTGCCTTGCACTGATACCAACACTTTGTTGACCCAGACTTAGCCATCAATTTATTAAGTTTAATTATAATAAACTTGAGGAATGGCAGTCATAATAGAAAAAAATGGCTAATTTAATCAAGAGTTTAAGAAGGCAGAGTTCAAAAATCTGTTTTTTCTTTTCACATTTTGTCATGTATCTCTTTGTTACACTTACATTTGTTGACATTTTATTGTGATTTCAGGGACTTAAAATATCACCTACCTTCCATTATTATTAATTCTTTATCTGCTGAAGAATGAATTGAATATTTTGTGGGTGTGGAACATAGATTAAAATGAAATAACATGACACTTCTTTTGAACACTCGAGTAGAGTGTTAGATAATAATCTGCTTAATATGTTTGAAACAAATACAGGAGAAAAAAATATATATGAAACTCAAAAATTTAGGAATACTCCATAGTATTTCATACTCCATGAAATTCTCCATCTATTTTCCTTCATATATACCTCAAGTTTTCAGAATACAGAACATTTTAAAACTGCTCATAAGAGTTTTCTTTGATTCCATACTTTATATGGAAAATTATTTAAGATAATCTATTTGGATAACACAACTTTTGAAATACAAGTTTATGTAAATTGATTATTTTTCTTAGGTAATAACACATTATTTTTGTTTCAGTATTTCCTGTTCAGTTTTTAAATTTTGATGCAAAAGTACATCTGCACCTACATAGCTGTATAAAAAACATAAAATGAACTCTGAATATAAGCAGACTAGAGTAGATCATGATCACTGGAATAAAAGTAGAATTAAGAAGAAATGAGTACTAACTATAGCTACAATAAAAACTGAGGAGCATTTTGCCTACTCTACAGAGATATGGGAGATTTTTAATGAAGTTCAAACTTGGAAGACTTTTCTGGTAGTAAGAGTATTCAGTGACAAGGGAAACTGAAATTGTGAGTGAGCAAGGAAGGAAGTGGAGCAAATTTCCTGGGGAAGGTTCTGATGACAGTGAGAGCATACCTGAAGAATGGATTCAGAGGGAAGGAGATGGAAACCTAACTGGATGCTAAAACTCCCAGTAGTTGACAAACCATAAAAGGTTACTTTTTTTCTCTTTCTTTGCATAGTTTAAGAACATTAGAAAGAGCATTTGTTTTGATAAAAGCTAATTCATGAGAGTCTTAGGAATAGTGTCAGTGAACTTTGTTAAATGTTTAGGCAACAAGAAAAGGAAATGTAGTAATCCCTGAATTACTCAGGGACTGATTATGTAGGTGATGGACTTTTTCAGATGTTTCTGTTTCTCTATCTTTTTCTTTTCTATTTTCCATCTGCTGCTCACAATTGGTCATTTCACTGTTCATTAGTCTTTTTACCAGAGGATTGGGAGTTATTTTGAAACTTCAAAGTCTAAATGTTGCATCTTGTTTGCATCTTAATTGAGATTTTGTTTGTTTATTTCCTGTCTCTGTGGGTTATATCAGTCCATTTCCTAGCATCAAAGAGTATTTTAGAACAGGAATGGCTCTTGAAAACGATTCAATCTAGTAGTACCAGAAAATGTTAACTGAGAGGAGGAAAAAAATAGATCAAAACTGGATTTCTGCAAAATTACAACACTATTTCTTCATCGAGGTCACTGCTTAGTACAATGTGATAAAATTATAAGTTAGCCTACAAAGATTTGTCAAAAGTGTTGTAGAGTTTCTACTTACTTGTCAGTCCCACATCACTTTTTGAAAAGTTGTTCTTCATAACTTTAATTTTTTATGAAAATTTCATCTGTCTTCTTCCGTACTGTATGCCTTCAGGATATTTCCCTTTAAAATTTGGCTATGGAGTAACAACCCTACTTCCAATCATCTCACTCTTCTTTGATTTTATTTAAAAAAGCAAACAGGTTTTCCATTTGTAAAACTATTTATAATAGTTTTCAGAAATCATCACTATAAGGGAATAAGAATTGAGCAGAAGTGGCATATTTGGAGAAAAATCCCTTCCTTTGATGACACAACAATTGGAATCTTTAATAAATCCCAAAAGGTTGGATGCTGAAGGATTGGTCCTCAGCTTATATTCTTGCTAAGTGGTGGACTCTTCAGGGTGGAGTCTAGTGGAAGGAAGTTATGTCTCTGTGGATGTGTTCCTTAAGGGAATATTAAGGTCCTAGCTTTTCCTCTTTTCTTCTCGACAATAACCTTGAGGTAGGCAGCTTCCTTTGCCAGACTCCTGCAATGATACACTGCACAGACATAAAACCAAAAACAATTGCTCATGGACCAACTAAGCATGGACTAAAACCTCTGAAAACATGATCTAAACTAAACATTTTCTCTTTTTAAGCTTTCAAAATATGTTATCTATGTTATTTTGTTACAGTAACACAAATCTAAGTAATGGAGATGATAACCAAAACTTTTCAAACCAGATTCACCTAATTCTTTTATTCCTATAATTGAGACTTTCATTTGAATCTTCCCTTTCCAACCACAGCCCTCTTCACTACTCTAAGAATCAATGTGGAAAAGTGATAGATATCCTATGCTTCTAGTATGATTGCCATACTGGTTGACATTTACTTATTTAGGGAAACTAAAGACCAAAATTTTAAAAGTGATAGAAAAAGATGAAAAGAATACAGGTGTAGGAGACCCTCCTTGCTGGTAACCAGCTTAGAGGGAAGGCAGAGGCAGGTCCTGCTCTGCATGCATTCCAGCAGACAAAAGGAGACCCTGTGTGCTGGTAACCACCTCAGGGGGAAGGCAGAGGCAGGTCCTGCTGTAGTACATACTCCAGTAGCCCTTGAGATGCTTCCACCACAAGTAACCAGCAAGGGCTGGGAAAAACAGAAGCCAGCCCTGCACTAGAGCACCCAGTGGGCACCATTGGGTGCTGCACCCAAACACCCAGTGGGCACCACCACTGGCCAGGAAAACCAAACAGTCATGCTCCAGAAAAATTGTGGCCAATGTAGGAAGTACCCAGAAACCCACTACTCACTTGTTTGAAAGAACCTAGGAAAATGTCAAGATGAAGAAGCAAAAGGCAGTCCCTGGACTCCAACCCAAGCCGAGCAAGTCCAGGAGATGAAAACATGGAACAGATAAGGAGTTGCACACCTGAAGTTTCTGCAGTGATGGCAACTGAAGTAAAGAGACAGCTCCATGAGGCTATAAAAGAAATTAGAACAGAAATACTATCTCAAATAGAAGAAGAAATGAAAAACATAATAAAAGAATTGCTAAGCTTCTCTTAAGAAGACATAGATAAAAAAATAGAGGAGCAAAGAAAAATGAGGGAAACCATGAATGAACAGTACAAGTGATTTCAAATGCATGAAACTGATTCAAAGAGCTATCCAGGAAATTTAAAGCTCCACTGAAAGCTGGCAAAATCGCTTGAAAGAAACTGAAGATAGACTTTCAAACCTTGAAGACAGGTGTGCAGCTTATGATCAGGAAAGGAAAGACCTCTTAAAAATAATGAGGAACCAGGAAATAATAATTGAATGACTGCAAAATGATGCAAAGTGAAATAATTTAAGAGTGATAGGTATCAATGAAGAAGCAGGGTCAACACAAAAGACATAAAAATTCTATTTATGGAAATATTAGCAGAAAGCTTCCCAAACATGGGAGAGAGATGTGCTATTCAGACAAGTAAGGCATATAGAACTCCAGCTAGCCATAACCAAAACAAATCTACAACCCAGACATATAATAATCAAGATTCCAGAAATTCAACACAAGAATAGAACATTACAAGCTGTTCAAGAAAAGAAACATCACCTATAAAGGAAAACCCATCAGAATCATGATAGACTTCTCAAAACAAACCATCAAGTCAAGAAGAGCTTGGAGTGAAATATTTCAAGTCCTGAAAGAAAACAACTTCCATCCCAGATTGATGTACCCTGCAAAACTATCTTTCAAAAATTAATAGAGAAACAAGATACTTCCATGACAAAGAACAACTCAAGAAATTCATGACCACCAAACCAACCCTACAAAAAATACTGAAGGACATTTTAGAAAGAGATAAAAAAAGACCATGGTTCCAGGAACAGTGGCAGAGGGGGAATCACCAAGTGGGACAGACAATAAAATGGAGGGGAAAGGTACACAGTCAATGGTAGGAAAATAGCATGACAGATGAGCCAGTGCATGTTGGCCATAATCATTAATGTAGATGGCTTCAATTCACCAATAAAAAGAAACACAGGCAGAGTTAATCAGGAGACAAGATTCATCAATATGCTTTATCCAGCAAACACATTTAACTCAAAAGGGAATTCATAGATTAAAAGAGAAAGGAGAAAAAACAATACTCTATATGACAGGGAACCAGAAAAAAAAAATAGGGGTAGCGTGCCCATCTGCTGCAGAATGGAAAGGAAAGATATGGCATTTCTATACAATGGAAAGCTACTCAGCTATAAAGAAAGATAACCTTGAGACTCCTGTAGGTAAATGAATACAACTTGAGAGCACGCTTATGGGTGAAAGGGTTCAGAGTCACATGGATGAACATCATATTGCCTCGCTAGTATAAGAAACTGGGGAAATTAGTGGAATCCAAAATACAAAATAGAGGATGTGAAGGTGAAAGGGGAGGAAATGTCTCCAGAGGGAAGGCAATGGCCACTGTTAATCTATTATTCTGTTTTGAAGCCCTGTATTGTTCTCATGGTTCTGTTTAGCTTGGTTTTATTGTTTAGTTATGTTTGATTTTATTAAATTTGATATCATGGACAGCTATTGCAAACATAACAAAATGGATTATAGCAGTCACTATTGTTTTCCTATTATCTTGTTCCAAAGTCTTTATTGCTTTACTTGTTTTCTTTTGATTGATTTTATTCTATTTTGCTTAGTTTGATTTTGTTATGTGTGCTGGTATAAGCAGCTATTTTGAGGGTAAGATGCATCATGGTAGCCTCTGTTGTTTTCCTACAGTCTTGTTTGAAGTCCTGTATTGCTATCATTGTTTTCTTTTGATTGGTTTTATTCTATTCTGTTTTATTTGATTGTATTATACCTGAGGGTATGGGCAGTTATTTGAAGATAACAAGAGGCATTATGGTAGCCATTATTGATTTCCTTTCATCTTGTTTTGAAGTCTTGTATTATGTTCATTGTTTTGTTTTGATTGACTATTCTATTTTGTTTTGTTTGTTTTTATTATGTCTGATGATATAAACAGCTATTTTGAAGATACGAAGATGCATTATGGTAGTCACTGTGGTATTCCAACTGCCTTGTTTTGAAGTCCTGTATTGCTTTCATTGTTTTGTTTTGATTGTTTTAATTCTGTTCTGTTGTGTTCGATTTTATTATGCCTGATGGTGTGGGAGGTTATTTTGAACTTAGCAAGGGGCAACATGGTAATCACTGTTGGTTTATTTTTATTTTGTTTTGAAGGCTTGTATCACATTCTTTGTTTTGTTTTGATTGAATATTCTGTTTTATTTTGTATTTGTTTTATTCTCTTCAAAAAAAAAAAGAATACAGGTGTAGTAGTGACCAAAGCATCATTTTTCTTCTGAAGAATATTATATATATATATTGTGTGTGTGTACATGTGTGTGTTTGTGCATGGGTTTGCATATGCATATACACATATTTGTGCTTTAATTCCTCAACTTCTTTTTGGAGGTTAATATGAATTCAATCTCTTTGGGAAAATGGAGTAACCTATACAGCAGTTCATTAGCTTGCCATTCAATAAACTGCCTGCCTCCTTTAAATTAATTCATAAATGTTTTCCAAGAAATACCAACCTGTTGCTTTTTCATTAATTGATGCATAGAACTGAGATAAAAATATATGTATCAAATTTTATTAAAAAATCATGTAAAACACATCTTTGTTTATTCTAAGCATGATAATATAATAATCATACTCATTTGGTTTAACTTTTTCCACATCCTAGTGTAAGAAATAGGTCATGGCAGTACTGAGTGGGAAATGAACAGAGTTTGTCATTTTCAAGATCCTAGGGCAATGCCAAGGTGCTTATGTGGATCTTCTCATTAGCTCCCATGAGATGTGGACAGCATAAAGGAAGACTGGACATCACCACAGGAAGTCACTGTAGTGAATTCCCACAATAGCCCACACTGTGCTTACCAGAGGCGATGTGTACTTTTATTTTTGCTCTTACCTTCTTTTTCTCTTTATTTGGTTCAAGTTTGCTCTGCAAAGCTAGTTTCTCCTGTATCCACTCATGCCACACTTTTCAAATAAACTTTTGACACCATTTTTGATGTGTCACTTACAAAACTTTGTTCAAGGCAAGAGGCACCCGGGATACTTTTAATTGGTGAGACATTTCTAAAGAAACTACTCAGTAACACTTCCTTTTTACAAAGTATTCCGGTCTTCTTTCCTACTTTCAATATTCACAAACTTTATGTTCAAATTGAGATGATTATGTAGCCTTTTCAAAACTGTCTCCAATTCCTCTGGGTTCCGGAAATGGTCCATTTCTACCTAAAAACCATATTTTAAAATTTACTTTACACATTTCTGTTAAGATTGCCTTCATTATACTTACTATATTCCTCTATACCTCCAAAACACAATGCCTTCAAAATGCAGTGGTACCACAATTCATGAATTTAATTCACCTCACCATTCTGGAAAGATGGCCACATTACTGTTCATGAGGTAAAGATGAACGCAGTCATGTTCATCACTCGATACAGAGTTTGCAAACAAATAAAACGTTGCCAAATATTCTGTTTGTGAACCAAATACTATTGCATAGAAGTAAATCAATTTTAATCAAAAACTATCCAGTTGTGAAACTCCTTACTCCTATATGCTAAGTACATATTTTACTTTCATTCAGATCATCAGGAAAGCATTACTCAGTGTCACAAAGAAATTATTTTATGCATAATTATTTGAATCTGATCAACTGACCCCATGTTAAACTCTTTCCTACACAGTAGCCCTTCATTATAATTAATTCTTTTTAACTGTGTGTGTGTCTACACATGACTCTACCACACTGTATTTTTAGGGAAGAAAAGGAACCACATGCAATTTAAATTTGTCATTGACAGTGACAGAGTATTTTTTAGGAAGAAATAAAAAATAAACACGATTGAGAACTTCCTTTTTTTTCCAATTTTGTAAGGAAAATGAATGAATTGTACCAAAATCTAAAGTGAAGATCTCATTACTGTAAGAAGGTAATAGTAATTTTCAATCTGTAAAAGAGGTACATGTGCTTATCTGAAATGTATAATAGGAACTTTCAATAGAGGGAGGGGAAGTTAAAGAGTTAAGACTAAAACTTCAACATTTAGACAGATTTCTGAAAAATGTTGTACTGAGAGAATTGCTTAGGGAATAAAGCCTAATTCTAAGTTAAAAATACTTTTGTAATGACTGGTAGACTTTAGTTAATTAGCATGAAAGACCTCTAATTAGACTCAGAGCAAGATATGTGGAAAACACTGAAGTGGCCTCTAATAAGGATAAATAGGATTCTTTCCAATCAGATGGTATGTTAGCTGTTGTAGAAGGCTTTGCAATTTTTTTTACTATTTCTCTATTTTCTATCAAGATACTTATATCATTTTAATCATTGATTTCTACGGCTTGAATTAGATCAGTTCAATTTGGCTTAAATTGATTGATTTTGCCTGGCAGTCTTCTAATATGTGAAGGTTAGTGGATTATATCCCATGAGAAGAATCTTGCATTGCTTTGGGATAAGTTTATGTGCAGGCTGACTTTTTAAACCAAAATAGTAACTAATGGAGCATAGGTTTCTTGTAGTATTGACCAATTTATTATCCTCTATTCTGAGGCTGCAAACTGAAACTATAATCTATACCAGACTTTGACAGATGTACACCAGAGACTTAAAATGTACTAAGTCAATAAACTTGAAATAGTAAGATTGCCTGGCTTGTTTGTGCATGCTGTGGTCCCGGCACTTGGGAGACTGAGACAGAAGGATCACCATGAGTTCAAGGCCAGCCTGGGCTACAGAAGCAAGTTCAAAGCCAGCCTGTATGACATAGTGAGACCCTGTCTCAAAAGCAAAAATCCAGAGAGAGAGAGAGAGAGAGAGAGAGAGAGAGAGAGAGAAAATGGTAAGATCATGTACTGTCATTTAGAAATCATCCCTGAGTATGTGTATAATTGAGGACTGACTGGTAATGTAGTTAGTCACTTTATTAACAAAATACATCTTACTGCAGTAGTTTCCTGAAGAGAAAAATACATCATCAAAATAATATCAGAATATCTTATGTTCCCAAACACGGGTCTTTAAACATGTATTGTGAATACACAGTAAATATTTCAGGTCTACGTCACAACTATGCAACTTCACTATTCTAGCATTAAAGCATCTAAGGACAAAGTATAAACAAATTACTTGGCTGTGTTCTGATGCACAGACTATGTAATTCCTAATGAAGCAGGGAGAGGACAAGATATGATGCAGAGTTCATTGTGTGTTGAACCTTCTCTTAACCAATGAACAAGTTATTGTTTTTATTTTTCACATCTATGATGCATATTTTGTTTTCCTCACTTTGACATCAGTATATTGGAGAATATCATGTTTTAATGAATATACTGGGGCACATACTATCATTCTACTAATAAAAATAGAACTATTATTGGAACCATATTATCTTAATCTATTTACGAGGACATTTATTTTACTGTTAATCAATTTTTTGTATTAGAATTAATATCAGTTCTAAATGTCCAAAGTGACAAAACAATAACAGTTCAAAATGAGCAAAATTTGATTTTTTCTTTAAAATCCAACAGGGCTTATGGTTTGTCTAAAAACAAATCATACACTGAAGTTTAATATAATAAGCTGTGACTTCCTTGACGAATCTTCTAATTTGTGACTCAAGATGCCTGTTTAGTTCCATTTAAAGTATCTAGACTTTGAACAGCAAATAAAAAAAAAGAGAGAAAGGGAAGATAAAAGAGCAACAGCCTTTTTTTAGATGAAACTACACATGAGTTATGTTCAACAATTTCATTTCTTGGTGTAATCATATAAAAGAAAGCTGAAAATAGTTTTTGTCCTATGCAATTATATGCCCATGTAAAGTTTATAGATTTTATGAATCCAGAATAAAGGAAAAATCAATATGGGGAAATTTACAGACTTTTACAGGAATTATATTTTATCTGCTCAATTCAATAGATAATATATTATTATTGGTAGTAGCTATCATACTGTACATTATATTGCTAAAATTTACTCCTCATTCCTAATTGTATATTTAGACCAACCACTTTCAACTCCCTGCTGTCTCTACATCTTTGGTGACTGCCAAATTATATATACTTCTATAATCTTGAATTTATTAGAATCTATATATTGGTGAAATCATAGGGATATGTCTTCCATGCTTTGCTTGTTCTACTTAGCATATTGTCACCCAGGTTCATTCACATCATCTCAAATCATAGGATTTACTAAATATCTATATACATTTACTATAGATATCTCAGATTTTCTTATCTTTCTTCTTTGTATTTAAAATCCATACTCAGTACATTTTATAGTTCTAGTAAATTCAAATATATCATTCACTTTCAAAGATATCATTCACTTACAATAAAATTATTGTTTTATTAAATAGATAAACAGAAATAAGCCCTTGTATAAATACATGAAGAAAAGATAAGAGTTTCAAGATGATTCACTCAGAAAAGAGAGTCTTTTCCAAAAGTAGTGCTGGAAAAGCTATATATCCCTATATTTCTGATTTAGGTTACAGTTTTACTTTCCACTATATACAAAACTCACTCAAAATGAATCAAAGATCTAAAAAAGAGTTAAATATATGAAACTTATGAAGGGAAATAGGAGAAAATTTTATTACTTTGAATTTGATAATGATTTTTAGATATTACCTCAAAACAAATTAAAGAACTCGAAAATTGGATAACATCAAAACTTTAACATCCTATGACTAAAGACACTATCAACAGAGAGAAAGCACAATCCACTGAATAGTAGAAAATATCTATATATC
>RJWT010052733.1:0-10522 GCA_004365215.1 Cuniculus paca | reverse complement strand
AAGACTGAGTAAATTTGATTCAGCATGATAAAAGTCCACAGGCCCTCTTCCCAATAAGGGCGTGCATGTGGCATAGTACTATGGTTGAAAGCTGACGTCTTTGAGTTGATCTAAGTCTCAGTTGCCGCATTTCCTAGCTTAGAACCCGAGGCAATGAGTGTCTGTGTACCCACATGTACGGAGCATCTGCATATCACAAGCCTTGGAATGTTGATGTGTTTATTTGCCACACAGTGCATATGATTTTGGGAGATTAACTGACCTTGAGGGTTCCTTGAATGAAGGGGCAGGATAAACCACCATGTAATAAGATGGGACTTTTAAGTATTTTCTATTATAAATTAACCATTATATACCACTAGCAAGCTCAGATTAAGTTCTGCATAAGTGCTATCTTTACCAATTTTATTATCTTTTTTTCCCATACTGGGGACTGAATCAGAGCCTTTTCAGATACATGCCCAGTCCCTTTATTATTATTATTATTTTATTTTATTTTATTTATTTTTTTGTGGCACCGGGGATTGAACTCAAGACCTCAAGCTTGCCAAGCACTTAGGCCACTGAGCTAGGTCCCCAGGCCTTGTCTTTTTGAGACAGGGTCTCACTATGCCGTTCAGGCTGGCCTTGAGCTCACTTTGTAGTCCAGGCTGGTCTCGAACTCACAACGATCCGCCTGTCTCAGCTTTCCGAGTGCTGGGGTTACAGGTGTGTGCCACCAGGCCCTGCCCTTTATTATTTTTTATTTTGGACAGGGTCTTACTAAATTTCCCAGGCTGGGTTTAAACTTTTTTTTTTTTGGTACTGGAAATTGAACTCGACCTTGCGCTTACCAGGCAAGCACTTGAGCCGCGGAGTTAAATCCCTGGCCCCTGGATTTAAACTTGCAGTCCTCCTGTCTCAGATTCTAAGAGTGCTGGGACAGGTGTGTGCCACCATGGCTGGCATGTACTAAAAGATCTTAATATTCTTAACAATATTTTTGTTTTTGTTTTTGTTTTTTTGTCTTTTTGAGACAGGGTCTCATTATGCAGTTCAGGCTGGTCTCGAACTTGCAACAATTCTCCTGCCTCAGCCTCCCGAGTGCTGGGATTACAGGCGTGTGCCACCACGCCCAGCTTCTTAACAATATTTTTGTGTCAGAACGTCTTTGGCTATCTGGTGAGACTGTGGAACCCTTCTATGAATACTAAATACTAAAGCAACTGTAATACTTTAACACATTACAATGAGATCTATCAAAGTAGCAGCATAAATGATATTTTGAGATCAGTAATGACATGAAAATATTTGATTTTTCTTCCAGTTACAAGGCTAATACTAATGATTTTTTGTTGTTGTTGTCCATATTCATAATAGAAGGAAATGTTAGTATGAAAACAAAGGTGACAGTTTTTCCTGTTCACAGACCCCCTGAATTCTATCAGGGATACCCCTAAAAATGATATGTGGACCCTCAGGTATGCTGAGAAACTGCAGTATGAAACTCACTGAGTTAGAATGTGGCTTCTGAGGGAGCAGGAGTTAAAAAAAGCTCTAGTCTTTCTAGAATGTGAATCAGGCCAGTGTCTTGACCCTAAGGAAGGTTAGAAATGCAGTGTGGATCTGAACCTTGAAGAGAAAAAGATACTAGTTTTAAAAATGAAATCTGGGTTACGTCTGGAGTTCAGGTAGTACACTGCAGTTAACAGGCGCTCATGTGTAATAGTTAACAGCATTGCACCAGTATTACTGTTGTAACATCAGGGGAGGCTGGGTAAAAGATATATAGCAGTGCTGTGTACTGTTTTTGTAATGTTTCTGTAAGTTTAAAGTTACTCCCAATGATGTTATCTTAATAAAAAGACTGAAAACAGCTTCGCCTGACTCCTAAACACCCTGGCCCAGGGCCTTGCGGAGGCAGTAGAGTTACCAGATAGTGTGCAGTGTCCTGGCCGTGTATGAGCCCATGGCTGGGTGACTTCGTGCAAGTCAGTTTTGACACAAGGTCTTGCTGTGTGGTGCATGCTGGCCTTGAATTTACCATGTAGCGCGAGTTGGCTTTGAACTTGCGGCAGTCCTCCAGCTTTAGCCTTGAGTGCTGGCATTACAAGTGTGTACCACTACACCTGGTGGGCAAGTTACTGTTGAATCTCCTTTCCCTCCCTGAGAAGGTAGGGGCCAATGTACCTCCCTTATAAGGAGGCTGTGTGTGAGCTGGGATGGTGTGTAAAGTGTCCAGCACTCAGTAGATCTCAGTAAATTTGGAGTGGACAGATTGTCCCACTCACGAATTATTTTTTTCTTTTTTTTGCAGCATTAGGAATCGAACTCACAACCTCGCACTTAGGCTGCTGAGTTAAATCCCCAGCCCTTGTCTTTTTGAGACAAGGTCTCACTATGCCGTTCAGGCTGGCCTTGAGCTCACTATGTAGCCCAGGCCAGTCTTAAACTCACAATGATCCTCCTGTCTCAGCCTCCCGAGTGCTGGGATTACAGGCATGCACCACCACGCCTGGTGCAGTCACGAATTTTTCATGGGTCTGCTAGCTGTGGGGTTCAGTCCTAAGGAAGGAGGGGAGCACAGCCCGGGAGCTGCCTTCCCCACCCCCAGCAACCCTTGTCTTGTCTTGCTTTTAGGTGATGACAGAGGGTGGCCACAGCAAGGGATTTGGCTTTGTGTGTTTTTCCTCTCCAGAAGAGGCGACGAAGGCTGTGACAGAGATGAACGGGTGTATCGTGGGCACCAAGCCGCTGTACGTGGCACTGGCCCAGCGTAAAGAGGAGCGGAAGGCCATCTTGACCAACCAGTACATGAAGCGCCTCTCCACGGTGCAGGCGTTGGGCCGCCCTGTTTTGGGCTCCTTCCAGCAGCCCAACAGCTACTTCCTGCCCACTGTGCCCCAGGTGACAGTCTGCGCATAGCTCCCGTCCACCTCCTCCAGACAGCTCCCCAGCCCCGGGAGATGGGAGCTGGGAGCTTCGCAGGCAGGAGTAGGCAGTGCTGAAACTGACTAGGCAGGCTGTTCCCGCCTCAGTGTCCCCATCTGTAAGGAGATGAACAGGGCTGCTGTCCAGCAGCATCTTCTAGTCTGAGAAATTCCTGAATGTTGTGCAGAAAATGTGGTCAAACAAGTTTGGGGGATTTTAGCATTAAACCCAGAGGAATCTTAAATTTCTTGACTATATCAATTGCCCTCTGCTAACATGCCAGTATTTATGATAACTTCTCAACAGGGAGGTGGTGGGTAGTGTTTCCCTCACTGGGATGGTCATTTTGGGGGGCTGCCCATTAACACCTCCCTTGGCTGTTAGTGCTCTGAGGAGCATGGTTTGGGAACGTGTAAGCCACTGAAGTCTGCTGGATTGGTAGTCTTCTCTCTCCTTTAGCAGTGGCTTGAGCTGGTGCACACTAGATGGGGATGTGTCACCTTCTCAATCTAGGCCCGAGGACTCAGCCTGGGAAGGAGCAAGGATTGAAATCTGACATCACCCTGAAGGGTTCAGGCTAATGGGAACCCTGAGATGGGAGGAAGGAGCTGCCTACTCGCTTCGTGGGTCTTTACTAGCCTGTGCCCTGGAGGGGAGAGGAGTCTTGTTGCGGTGTCCTGAGGGAGTGCAGTTCCTTACCTCGCCCGCTGCAGAGCCCTTCATTCTATGGTCCTCTCCTCCCACACAGCCTCCAGCCCAGGCTGCATGCTATGGCGGCTCTGGCTCCGTGGCCCCCATCCAGCCTGCCCCCAGGTGGACAGCCCAGCCCCAGAGACCTTCGCGTGAGTGGACCGGCCCCTTCCACCCTTAGCCCGGCCATGATGTGGACTCAGAGGCAGTGTGTAACATGGGCCGAGCATGGCTCTGCCATTTCCTGAGTGGGTCACTTTGCCTCTCTGAGCCAGTGTCCTCTTCTGATCGTGGGCCTGAAGGAGATGTGCATAAAGCACAAAGCCCAGGGCCATGTCTGTAAGCCACATGGGGTGGCCATTACATGTATTGCCAAAGACTTTTGATTTGTGGCGGCAATGTTTTGCAAAGCGGAAAAACTGAAATTCTGTGGTTGTATTGGTGATGTTGAGCCTTTCTCTCTAAAAGTCAAGTTCACACTCACTTAAAACTGTCTTGGGACTAAGTATGTGGTCATAGTTCTTATGCCTCTTGGGACTCTGGGTAGACTTGACCTGGGTTTGTTATTGCAGATTTCCACATCCCCCTCTAGCTGAATTCACCCACCTCTCTGCCATGAATTTCTAGTTGCCCTTTCCAGCCCAAGAACCTTCAGGGTATATTGCCACTCTGATTACCACCGCCACAACCTTTCTCTCTCCATTTTTCTCTGCGCCACAAGCTGTCTGCCCTCCAGCTGCCTCAGTGGTCCGGCCACCAGGCTTGCCTCGGCGCCCTCGGGCCCATGTCAGCAGTGTCAGGCAGGCCTCTACCCAGGTGCCACACCTGGCACCCCACACCAAGAGAGTGGGTGAGTGTGGGCAGGGCAAGAAGAATGGGGATCAGAAGAGGGTGGGGCAAGGTCTTGGTGCTGGGGTTGCCACTGGAGGGGAGTCAGGACTGGCCTTCATAGTGACTTGTCTTTTTAGTGAGCCAGCTTGACTTTGGAGGCTGTGTGCTCGGTTGGCCTCCAGCTCCTGAGACTCACTGACTCTGTGGCCTTTGCTGACTCGTCTCTGATCACCTGTTCTTTAAAATAGTAATAAAAATGGGGCATTCATTTCATTGTGAGAATTTCTGAGATCACACAGGCAAGGACGTGACCCTTAGGAGGTATTATAGCAGTGGTGACCAAAGGTGTGGATTTTGGCTCGAAGGCAAGCACATCTGTTCCCTCATTCAGCAGATGTTCTCACGTCTTTGTGCCAGCCTGGAAATTACATGAGTTAGGTACACTCCCTGATGTGAGGTTGCTTGTCAGGTTTTGCCATTCCTGGGTGTTTTTTTTTTTTTTAATTTTGGTAAAATACATATAAAATTCACCACTTAACCATTTTTAAGTGTACTAGTTCAGTGACATTTAGTATGATCACACTGTTATGCAAACCATCACATTCACCTTGAAAACGTCTTCTGTCTTGCAGAACTGAAATTCTGTACCCATTAAATCCCTTCAGCCCCAGGCAACCACGATTCTACTTCGTTTCTATGAATTTAACTATCCTAGGTGCCTGATATGAATGATATACAGTATTTGTCTTTTTGCGACTGGCTTATTTCACACTCCACAATGTCCTCAAGATTCATTTATGCTCTTCCATGAGTTAGAATCTCCTTCCATTGGAAGGCTCATAGTTTTTTTCCTGTAGTGGCTGTACCATTTACATTTCCACCAACAGTGCCCAAGTGTTGCAATTTCTTTCTGTTCTAACGTATACTCATTATCTTCTGTTTTGTATTTTTGATAGAAGCCATTAAACTCTGCATATTTTTTGCAGCCAACATTGGTACCCAGACTATGGGCAGGGTAGCGTGCTCTACAGAAGGGCCATCACTCCTGCCATGCACGTGTTCCTCAACAGTACACATGGCCCATGGGGTAAGGATGGCTAACTGTACATAGGGCCCATGGGCTCTGGAAATCTTGGCTTAGAAACTTGGCTAAGGTATTAGTTTTCTGGTCCTTGGTTTTCTTCCTTTTTTTAGCTTATAAAATTTTCCTTACTAATGTATACACTCATGAAATATCAACCTTACTAACAGAAGAGAAAGGCAGGCCAGGGTCACAATTTGTTTACTAATTATGAATTGTTTTGCCTAGGTTATCACCAAAATTAAGTTGGCCTTCCTTGGTATTTTTATTGAGCAGCAAGGGAAGGTATTCTAAGAATATGCATGCTAGTCGTGGTGGGGCACGCCTGTAATCTCAGCACTTGGGAGGCTGAAGCAGGAGGATTGCTGTTAGTTCAAGGCCAGCCTGGGCTACATAGTGAGTTCAAGGCCAGCCTGAACTCCATAGTGAAATCCTATCAAAAAAAAAATGCTGAATAGTGATAGGATGGTAATTAGGCTTCAAAACAGAACTAAAAATATAATTAAATGAAAGACTGCATCTCCTTGTCTAAAAAAGTTCTCAAATTCAGCATTATCTAACATTTCAGTGTGTCTAGCTTGATTTATTTCTTGAAAAATGAACAAGTAATTTTTAAACAGCAAACTACTTTTGAATTTACTAAGATGTGGAAGGGTCAGAAGTGTGCTGGGGATGTTTCCAAGAAGCTACCTGATACAGTGATTCATGATGCATGCGTTTCATTTGGCAAGGTTCATCAGGTCTTCATGGGTTCATAGAGTGTCTAACCTGGAGCCTATTTTTTACTTCTAATTCATGTGTCCTTGGTAAGGACTTTGTCCCCCAGTCCCCTCTTCCAGAGTAAGTGCTTGGAGACTGTTCCCATCTGTTTGGTTAAAGGATGTGTCCCTGGACCATTTGCAGGTCCAGGAGCCTGCTGTGCATGTCCCTGGCCAGGAGCCCCTGACTGCGTCCATGCTGGCTGCAGCGCCACTCCATGAGCAAAAGCAGATGATTGGTGAGTGATCCCTCTGCTGGTCAGGGAAAGCAGGGCTGGGGGCTGACTCGCCTATTAGGAGCACCCTAAGTAAGGTCAGATGTGAAGATGAAGCCTTTTTTTGTCACTGACAAAGCCATTGGGTGACCTTTCCCAAGCCGCCTCAACTGTCGAGGCTTCTGTTCTCTTGTCTTAAAACACGGGTCAGACTAATTATCCTAAGGCTCTTTCTGGCTTTGCCATTCTGTGATTCTGAATCCAACTGAATCAAACTCACAGCCTCAAGGCTTCCCAGGCAGGCACTGTGCTGCTGAGCTATATCCTCGGCCCCCGAGGAAGAGAGTGTTGTTAGCAGTTCTCTGTAAACACTGTCCCTCTCCTCATGGGGGGACCCCTCACATTCCAGATTTAAGGGCTTGATCCTAGCGGAACCCTCCATACACTGCCAAAGCTGGCTGGCACCAACAAGAGGCCTTGTTGCTAGAAATAACTTCATGGTGGAATGTGAGTTTATTCGGTATATTTCTCACTACCCCTTCCTGAAAAATCTCATGTTCACTATTAGCATATCCTGTCTAGAATTAATGTCAGAATTGTTTCTTGCAAAATGGACACGAAGGGTTGGGGATTTAGCTCAGCAGTTCAATTGCTTGCCTGGTAAGTGCAAGGTCACGAGTTCGATCCCTGGTACCAAAAAAACCAAACCAAACAAACAAAAAAAATGGACACGAATAGTTTTGTTTTTTTTTTTTTTAAATACTGTGCTGAATGTACTTGTTTTTTGTTCGAGATGAGATCTTGTCGCACTGCCCAGGCTGGTCCCAAATTTACAATCTTCCTGTATCGGTTCCCGAGTACCTGGGATTACGGGCATACACAATTGTGCTTGCATGCAAGGGTACACAAGAGTAGTCTTTAAACACAATTTTTGTGTCAGACCCTGTGCTATACAAATTTCTTCAGACCATCCTTAAAGTGAGGTTTGCTCTGCCCACTTTATAATCGGGAAAAGAACTCCCAGTAAGATTTAGTGACACAGCCTGGATGGAGCAGTTCTGAGACAGGAACCAGATGTCCTCACTGCTCCATGGTGCCACTCCTGGGTTGCTGGGGTGTGAACCAGATGTGTGCACAGCAATCAAGGGTTGTCCCTCACAGGGGAGCGTCTCTATCATCTTATCCCTGAGGTTTACGCCGCACTGGCTGGCAAGATCACGGGCATGCTGCTGGAGATCGACAATTCAGAGCTGCTGCTCATGCTGGAATCTCCGGAGTCCCTCCAAGCTAAGGTAGGCAGGGCAGCAGGAGACCTCAGGACAGGGGCTGTCCTAGACACGCTAGGACAAGTGAAGTTGATCCTGCTCACAGTAGTACCCAAAGGCCTGCTCAATCTTGATGTGGGAGGGGCTTTGCTACTTCAGTCCCTCCATAGACTAATTGTGGGTCACCCATTGACGAGGTGTGGGTAAAAGCAGCTGTATTCTGACTCAGTATAAAGGTTCAGCTTCTTCTGGTCTCTAGCAGTGACCCTCTAACTTGAGGAAGTGACAGTGGGGCATGGGATCATGTAAGCAGCAGTGGACAAAGGCACCACACAAATGCTGCAGGCATCTCCACAAGGGGCAGACACTCCCTGCATCTTGCATGCTGAGTCAGGGGGAGGTCACGGTTCTCCTGGGAGCCTGCTGGGGCAGCTGCACAAAACCCCTCCGACGTATGTCCACAGATAGAAGAGGCGGTGGCAGTGCTACAGGCACACCAGGCCATGGAGCAGCCGAAGGCGTACATGCACTGAAAAGGCCGGGTCAGGGTGGGAGGAGCAGTGACAGCAGCTGAGCCCAGGAGAAGTCGGAGAAAAAAGGACAGAGGCTGACTTGCAGAAACTCACTGAGAACTGTCTTGTATCACTGGCTGGCTTTATGTGGAGTGCCAAGGCGTCTGAGGAAACGGGGGATCACAGAGAGGACACTGTGTGATGGCAATGGTGCAGAATGAGGAGGTACTTGCACCAGCTGCCCTTCCTGGCTTCACACGAGTAGGCTGTGCTTTTTCTGAGCATTGCTTGGCTGTGTGCTGCCATCAGCGACTTAGCCTTGTTTTTTGAAGACTGGGTTCTTGTTGAACTTTAGGGGCGTTTATTTTCACCCTTTCATTGTCAGAAAATCCTTACTCCCATGCTGCCAATAGAACAGCATTTCCTGCTCTCAGCTCTAAGGCCCTGTGAACTGTAACTTTTTTCCCAATTGGTCTGTGTCTGTACCTGAGCTCTGGATGTGGAATGAAAGCTGGTCACCTAGCTGGCCTCTTTTGTTTTGTGCATTAAAAGTACTGCAAAATCTGTTTTGCCTCCCGAAGGCTGTCTTCTTTTTGAGGGAGATGGGTGTAGAGTAAGAAAGTAGGCTTGGCAGGGCTGGGGCTTTGGCTGTAAGGAACAGAACCCCACACCAGTCCTTTTAGTACACAGAGGGCGTGTGCACTAGAACAAGAGAAAGTCAGGAACAGAGCTGGACTGTAATGGTCCTGAACTAGAGACAACTGGCCCATCAGCAGTGTGGTAGGATGGTTATTTGGGTGCCATTGTGCAGCGGATGAGAAAATGGGCTAAAGCAACAGCTCACATCTAATGTGTGTGACCGCTGCCTTGAGTCCCTGCAGGGCAGGCAAACACCCTAGAGGTAAGCATTCAGCCGTGGGCTGACTGGAGGAAGACGCCTTGTAGAAATGTGTTAGGGCACTTTCCAGGGTCAGGTTTCCTTTCCCCTGTTGGGAACAGGGGAGTGTCTCAAGAAGGATCTTCAGGATTTTAAGCAGATAGAAGAGGCGGTGGCAGTGCTGCAGGCACACCAGGCCATGGAGCAGCTGGGGTCATAGACCTCAGTCTCTCTGCCCTCCCCTATACCTGAGCTAACATTGGACAGTGACAAAGACCACAGCCCAGCTCAGTGGTTCTGCTACACATTCTCCAGCAACAAACTGGACTGAGTCCTCAAGGTTGTGCTGCTATTGCTTCAACTCCTCCTTTTTCACAAATGTCATTTCAAACTTTCTCCACTCCTCAAACCTCCAACCACTGTCCCTCAGATTCATCCTTTTCCTCCTAAATGCTGAACAGCATCTCTTTTTTTTCATTAAGTTTACTGGTACAGTTTAGATACACATCATAGGGATATATCCTGGCTCTTTTTTTGTTTTGTTTTTTTTTTGGTTATTCAATTCCCTCCTCTTCCTTCAACCCCTCTTTTCCTCCTAATTTACAAAACTTTGTTTCCATTTTATCCTCCTTTTATCATGTTTTTCTTTTCCGTTTTTCCTTTCCCCCTCAACCCTCCCTGGTTCCCGTTTCTTTTGAACAATTTCTTCCTATTTCACAATACCTATACATTTTGGTCCTTATTTACACTTTGGGTATCTCACACCAGAGAAACAATGTGATTTTATACATGTGTATCGGAGTTATTTCACTTAAGAGTATTGTCTCAAGGTTCATCCATTTACCTAGAAATGTCTCAAGTTTATCCTTCTTTATGGCTAAGTAGTACTCTGATTTAAAAAATCTTTTTTTATCCATTCCTCAGCTGATGGGCATTTGGTTTGTTTCCAAGATTTAGCTATTATGAACTGTGCTGATATAAACATGGGTGCACATATTATCACCATGGTATGTTTTTAATTCTTTCAGGAGATACCCAGAAGAGGACTAGATGGGTCAAATGGGGTCTCTAATCTAGTTTTTTTGAGTAAGCTCCACACTGATTTCTACAATGGTTGTACTAGTCTACATTCCCACCAACAGTGGAGAAGGGTTCCTTTTTACCCACAGCCATGCCAGCATTTGTTATTGGTTGATTTCTTGATGTAACCATTCTTTCTGGAGTGGAATTTCAGCGTTGTTTTGATTTGCATCTCTTGAATGACCAGTGATGTTGAACATTTTTTCATATATTTACTTGCTGTTTATACTTCTTCCTTGAGAAGTGTATGTTGATCTCAGATGTTGATTTTTGGATTGGGTCTTTAAATTTGTAGGATCTGAT
>RJWT010052732.1:0-10523 GCA_004365215.1 Cuniculus paca | reverse complement strand
CTGAGTGTGCTCTGTACTTGTGGGCTCTCATCTATGATTTCTTTTTCTCTCTCCAGTTCTTTCTGTGGACTTCTCACACTCAGAAATTCCTGCTATTGCCCACCTCCCCTCCTTGTCATCTCTGTTTGGAATGACCAGAAGAATCCAAGAGAACAGTGACAGTCTTACCATTCAGCCTGTGATCATTTCCCTCTTCTCCTCCTCAGGATGAAGTATCTGAATGCTTTGAAAATTTAGTGGACTGAATGGACTCTCTGGGAGCTTCTGGTCACTAATGAGGTCACGATGGATATTTGCAGGAGTGTCCTGGGGTATTTTGTCTCTAATCATAATGCTTAAGTTCATTAGGTTTAAAATAAATCTATAGATGTAAATTGAATTTAGAATTCAAGACAAAGGTATGTCTACACATTGTATTTCCTGTATTCTAGAAGCCTCTCCATTAGGGAACTACCGTGATAATCATACATCGAGAGTCTTAATTTACTTACATCTGCATCTGCAAGTCTCTTTTTGGAAATAAATTCACATTTACAGGTTCCAGGTGGTCATATCTTTTGGGAGTCACTCTTTAACCCACTGGAGCTAGGAATCAAGAGGGTGAAATCTGGAAATTCCAAACAGGAGATGAGCGAGTAGTTACATCTTCAACAAATTTTAGCCAATTGCTTAGTTTGTTCCTGATACTACTGGCTCTAAGCCCATAGAGAAGCACATGCAAATGTCTTCAGCCTCAATGCCCAAGAGAAAGACAGAGCCATTCATCTGAATAGCACTCGTTTTAAGGAGAGGACAACTGATGGAGTTTACATAACTTAGTGCAGTGTTTCAAGTAATGCCAGTCTCCCAGCCCTTTGGTACAACCCAGTACTTTCAAACATATTATTTAAGAAAAAAAAGAGGAAATAAATCATTATTTATTATCATCACTATCCTGAATTAAAAGTATATTTGACGTTGCAAAAATATCCTTAATGCCTGAAGTTGGTGAGATAATGAAACAATTAGAAGTCACACTCTAAAATCACCCTCAACAATGCATCATTGAAGTCCTGTTCCAATCTATTCATTCTTGGGCTGGAGATCTAGCTCAGTGGCCTAAGTGCCTGCCTGGCAAGCATGAGGTCATGAGTTCAATCCTCGGTGCCACATACAAAAAAATCTACTCATTCTTCCAGGTCACGCTCAGGTTCACCTCTTACAAAACTTGTCCAGACCCCCAAACACTCACAATCACAAAGCTGTCAGTTCATGTGATCTCTGAGCGGTTCCCTCCGATCTTCCTCTCTGTGTTGGTGCTGTCCAATCCTGGGCAGGTTCTGCAGACTCCATTAGGGACCACCTTGCCACTCACTGTCCACAGCATCACAAGCTCCCTCCTGTTAGCCTGGCTGTCTTCTCCCATTTGTCTCTCTCCTCCTTGCGATCTGAGACCAGCTGCAGTGGCCAGTTTCCTGCACCCTGCATACATGAAGACAGTTCTAAGCATGGAGCTCGTGCTTCAGGTTTTCCTGCCTGAAAACACCCGACTTATTTCTCTTTCAGGCCGACGTTTACGGTTTCAGCTCACACATTCCTTCTTAATGAGAATTCCCCTTACCTCAGGCTAAGTCACCCTGTCCTCACCCACCCGCTGTCCCAGCACTCTGCTCTACTATTAATTCTGTGAATGACTAACAAGCTGCATGCATTGGTACTTGTCTACTATCTCTCTCCCCTCCCTAGAATGTAAGTGTCATGAGAACTGGAGCCTGGTGTGTGTCTTCACGTTGCTATCCAATGTCCCTCAGTAGATATTTGACAAGTATTTGTTCAATGACTGAATCACAAATCCTGTATCATCTCATGTTCTCTATTACTTAAAGGTATTACCCATATCTTTCAATGCTGTAAGCTTTTGGAGAAGGACATCATTTCATTGCCATCCGATCCAAAACAATTTTTCACATACATAACTGCCCTCCAGAAATATAAATAAATAAATAAATGTATTTTTTGAAAGCAAAATAAGGAACAGCACTCTAGGATTTCTGCTGGATGCCATTTGGCTGTATCTTATATTTGAGAGACTCAATCTCTGCCTCTGTTTTTTTGATGAGTTTAAGGCAGTTTTTAGAGTGCACTTTCATTTCTCCTTCAATAAACATGTGAAATTATGGAAGCAATCTAGTGTAGGTGTCTCTCTGACTTCTTGGTTCGGTCTCTACTTCCAAGTGTCTTACATAGCCCAAGGAACTCCATCTCACTACAGCTTCCAAAGTCTTATCTGTGCGCAAAGGAAAACAAACATAAAATGTAACAGCAGTGACTAGAATCTGGAAAGGCACATCGTGCTTTACTGAAAGGAGCCCAAATGGAGCTCTCCACCTTTGACCTCGTGGACACATTTGCCAACTTTCTTAATAGCCATCACCACTGCTTTTATGGCCCTTTCAGTTCCATCCACATACGGCCAAAGAAAAAGAAAGTCTTCTTCATATCTCTTTCGCTGTCAGTGCATCCCCCAACCCAGCAGGATTTGTGAACAGCGTCCCTTGGGAGACTGTGTCAGGGTAGCCTGGGTCAGACAGACGCTGCTCTCTGTGTGAAGTAATCCTATCTGTGTGCGCTCGAGTCTTAAAGCTGACCCTCATTAATCATGGCTTTGGTTCTCTTAGACATTCCAGAGCTGGTCTATTCCTCTTTTCCCCTGAGCAGCAATCTATATAGGCCCCAGAATAAGTTATTTATTCCTGAAATGATGTGGCCTGGCATCTCACAGCCTCTATAACCTCCTGTGTATGAGAGAGAAATGAATGACTTGGGCAACTTCAAAGTGTTGGTTTACTTTCCATATAGTCATTAGCTTTAAATGTTCCCAAACTAATAGTCCAAGACGTTGTAAAGAGGTAATAAGTTCAAAGGAATATGAAACATAAAGCAGAACTCCAGAGTCATTTGAAAGTATTTTCTCTAAATGTGTGCAAGCTTTCAAGGCTGCTAGGCAAAGAAGCCTGGATCGGCATTTTGGCGAGTGCTGAAAAGACTTCTCCCCACGTGGAGTTCGTAAGTGAGCTGCCCGACCTCTGTGAGAGCGGAGGCATGTCCTTGGCGCAGCTGCCATTCCAGGGAATTCGGGGCTCAGCTGGCTCGCTCCTCCTTCCATTAAAGACCAATTTGTCTCTTCCTTTAAACCTCTCTTCTTGTTTGGATCTGGGTGCTGCAGGTCACTTACGGAGGGTTGGTCTGTTACTTTACAAAACAGGGTGTTTCTGCATAGGAGAAAATTACAAGTGGATTAAGTTTATATAAACTGGAGATCTGAATTCCCATTATAAAATCTTTACTCATTAAGTCAAATGGGGTGTGGAACAGAGGTCAGAACCCTCCATCTTCTCAGAGATAGCACAGCTAAATGCTGTGTTTCTTTTTTTCGCCCTTTTCCAAAGCCGGCAGAGAAGGGGTTTGTCCAGGAGGCTGTGTGTGGACGTGGAGCTCTGCTGGCAACCCCACCCCACTGAGGCTTTATCAGTTTTCCAGGACCTTGCACATTTGTGCACTTTGCTTTCTAGCCTCCTGGGGCGTGGTAGGGATTGAGAATCCAAGGACGAGCGTCAGTGATGCTAACTTGAATAAAAACAGTGGAATTTAAGACGGGTTTGACAGTTCTATCTTCTGTGTATACATTTCTTTCTCTTTCTTTACATGTAGACTTATTTTTATGGAATCATAATCACAAACAGCCAACTATGTTTCATTCCACTAGAATTTACTTACTTTCTCTTACTGGATATGTATGTGATTTCAAGTTTTTCACCACTAATAATAAAAACAGCAATAAATATTTTTGATGTGGCTATCGTGATTCCTTTGAGGTGATTATGTCATTAGGCCTGAATCTTTCTAACAAGACTATTAGATGGAAGGATGTTAATACTTTCATGATTTTATGAGCTGCTATGCAGTTGGCTTCCTCTGGTTCTAATGTTTACCTGGCACTGTTCAAGAGCCAGCTCTCCACACCCATCATGGGCCTGATAGAGAGGGAAGTGCTGGACATCCAGGGAACACCCAACTTCAGTAGGCACTGACCAAAGCTGAAACTTAAGAAAAGCTAACTTCAGTAAAATTGCACATGATACAGAGATGCACCCCAAGATGATTCTTGATTTCATTAGATTTTTAATAATCATTTTCTTCCCTTAAGCAGTTATGATGATTGTAAAAAAGAAGTACATTACTGAATCTAAAACATTTCAAAATTGGGGGACAAACAAAATAAAATTCACTTGTATTGCTGACATCATTAACATTTGGAGTAATTCAGATTATTGCTCAGTGCACATATTTTAAAAGCAAAAATACAATCAAGAAGAATATGCTAAGATTTAATCTATCTTTCTACTAAATTATATACTATGAATGATAGACATATTATATCATGGACATTTTTGCCACAGTCAATTTTAATGACTATTTAAATTTTCGATAAGAAAATATCAAATCTGTGGTTAGCCGTGTAATTTTTTTCAACTTCTACGGTCTCACAGTTAATGCTGCCCTCACCACTGTCCCCCTAGCACCTATTTCTTAGTATGAAACTGTGACGTAGCCTAAAGATAGTTTTTAGAAGAGAATTTCTGGTTTAAAGCATAGGATTTGTGATAGGTATTCACAGATCGGTTATTCACAGGTGGATATTTCAGAACTGTGGTCAGCATTCACCTCTTTTCTGGAAGCATCATCATCGGAAGAATACTCTTTCCGAATCTGATGAAGAAGCACCATGCAGCCTGACTTTAGTTTGCGTTTTTGATTATCGGTAAATTTAGCCATCCGCTCTCCTATGTTTAATTTTTCCATGGATATTTTGAGCTTGTATTTTCTCACATGTTTTCATACTGCTAACTTTTCTTCTACTTAAACTTCTGAGCGAGGATGAGGAAGAGTGTTCCGGTAGACTTCTCGAATGCCCAGTGAATGGCACAGGGTCTGTAGCAAGGTGACTCATACCTCGCCCTCTCTCCTCAGGAGTCTGGCCCCGGGCACCGGAACTGCTCCGTCTTGCTGCACTGAGTCCCTGACGGACTCGAGGGCAAGGATGAAGGACATGCTGACCACATCTGTGATACAGTGCAATGAGGCGATGGCGATGCCTAAACATGAACTCATGCTTGATCATAAGCAGCCTTGAGAGCCAACCATTCCAGACTCGCTCGTGTCAGCTGGAGGGAGCCATTGAGGCGTTCTGAATGAGGCCTGAAGAAAGGATGTGTTCGGGAGACCATCCAGAAGGTGGTGCCATTGTAACATGCCTCGTGCTTGAGAGTTGAGGATTCTGAGGAGGTTCGTGGGCTACGTTCACTGTGCAAACGCACCTATTCTCGAGTGTTCACTGTGGGCTGGACTGGGACGGATCCTCCTCAAAGCCGAAGACGCTCTTACATCTGAGTTCTTTTCTGTTGTGTGTGTGCATGCATGTGTGTACAATTCTTTTCACTCTAGTCTTTTGTGGGTGGATGTTCCTGGTGCCACCCTGAAGATCTAGCACTTGGCACTTGGATAAGAGGTTGGTCAAGGGCTCAGGCCTGTCCCAGCCTCTAGAGAGCCTGGAATAAGACACAAGCTTCCTGAGTTTCATTTCAGCTTTCAGCTCCATTTTGTGTACAAAAGACTATTCCTGCTGCTATCCAAAGCTAGCTCTGGCCACTCACCGTTGGCCTGCAGTGAAGGCTGAAGGAATGCATTTCAGCTCGGTTGTGAAAACAGCCATCAGTGCAGCAGGAGAGCTATGGAGATGATGAACTACTAAATCACAGTTGGTTTCTTCACGTTTATCAGTTGCAAAGTGAGAAGTGCAAGCAATTAGTTAATCATTTTCTCCCATTAAATTCTCTGTACAGATTAAATGACAGTGGCAGAATATTAATTACTGAGTATCTTGAAAGACGTGAGAAGAGTTAAACATTCTTCTGTTATTTTAAGAGGTACTTTAACCTTTTATTATTTTTTACTACTCAATTCGGTTTGTTTGAAAGTTCTCCACTGACATGAAAATAAGAATTCAGGGCAAAATACAAGTTCAAATGTCCTCTGCAGAACCGTCCTCGGGCAGCCTGAGAGACAGCGAGGCACACGTTTGTAGTTGGGATTCTGGCAGCAGGAGAGCAAGGGCTGATGGTCAAGATGTTCTGGTTCAGAAGTTAGAAAATAAATAATTCCTGAGAGGAAGGATTCTTCAGCTCTGGGCAGCCGATGCAGCAATAAAATAAATAGGCAGTAAAACACACTTCCTGTTTTGAGAGTTCACATTTCATATTGGCAAAGCGCATCTCTTAAATTCAATCTCATGCTTCCATAAATAAATCTGGCACCTTTTTAAACACTTTTCCATCTGCTTCAGGATGAGGAGTGTATTACTGAGTACACCTCGGGGAGTCCCAGAAATGAAGAAAGGCTACTTGTGAGGAACTCACCGCTGCAGTTGGTTTGGCCCAGAGAAGCCATCACGAGACTGCTGTGGTCAGCCCATGTTAACCGGGGCCCTGATGGTGCTTTCTGCCCCTTCTTCCCCTCACTTGAGGTTGTCAGGGTCAAGGCCTCGCTCCAGGTGGAGCCAGGATTGATCTGAGTTTGCCTCGGGTTAGGCACATCTGCAGTGCTCTTTGCTCTGATGCCCAGGTAGCCCTCCTCCCGCTCCTGAGACATCGTTCTACTATGGTATGAATTCAGTTTCCTAGAACACAGAGAAAAGCCCATTCTGCACTTGTAGTAGAGGCCACAGGATGAGATCTGGTGTGCAGACTCTAGAAAGTTCATGAGGGCTGGCTCCCTGCTTGCAGTAGTCAGCTCCGTGTGTGTCTGTTTAATGGCTGGAGGCAGGGGTTTGGTGTCATGAAGAAACAATGTGAGTTCTACTTTTCCTATAAACTGTGTGATCCGAGACAAGTAAGAAGATAATTGCGCCCTAAGGGAGTTGTAAGAGAAAGGGAAGCAAAGTTCAAAGACTTGCTTGGCCCAGAGCCTGGCACCAGGTAAGCTGTCCTCAGAAGGCAGCTGTGTATTAGCCATAGGGGCAATTTTGGCTCACTATTTTAGAGGGCTCCGTCCATGATTGGCTGGTTCCATAGACGAACTGAGCCACTGCCAGAGCTCTCTAGGCCTAGAGGGGCCTCAGGGACAGCAGGACGCCTTCCTTACCTTATGATTTATGGAAAGCTAGGTTCTGAGCCAGGGCCCATTTTTAGCTCTCCTCTGGGACGCCTCTCCATCCTGCAGCCTTGTACACAATTCAATCTCAATAGGTGTGGTTGTTTATTTACACAGTGGGAAGACTTCGAGATGCTGCCAGGTCGTGAATGCACCTGACAGATCTTTATTTACTTAATCTGACCCAGGTCCTAGCAGTGTGATGCAGGACTTCAGGGAGTACCAGACTTGGGGATTTTTTTTGTGGACAAAGGTAGGAGGAGTGTCACGGGACACCACTGGTGAAGGAGGGAGGGGAGCTCAGAAGCAATGCCTGGCTTGTCGTCCACCTTTCTTCTGCCTGCTACTGGTTCCTGCTGTGAATATGTGCCCGTGTTACTGGGCTGTGAGCTTTACCTAGCTCCTTTTCCTGCAGGATTTCACATCTATGCCATCTATTGTGCATTAATCCATGTGGAGTTTTTGTTGCTATGCAGTATTTGGGTTTTTTCTTTTTTAATATTTTTTACTTTATCAAAAATAAAATAAAATTTCATAACAAAATAAGAGACTAGCAATAGTTAATACACTGTATCATTGTCTTCAAAGCAGTTTTTCAGAGTGTAAGACATCAATTCTGTCTTACAAAGGCAGAACAAATAGATAGTAGCACTCAACTTTCCTGTCAGTGAACTAAGAGAAGCTAGTAGTTTAAATGAAGCAAATTAGCATATATTTTAAAATATATTTTGTTTTGAAACAACAGAATAGGTAATTTGGGCAATTATTTGAATTGCTCTCTACTTCCTATTTATCTATTTTCTATTTTGCTCTTTATTTGTATATACAGTTTTTGAGTTTCTCATATAAGAGAACTCATTTACTCTTGTGGGGGCAACCAAAGTGAATCAGCCCTTCTCAGAAGTATAAATAGCCAATAAATACATGAAAATGTTTTTTCCTTATCTTACTGAGTGTTGGCATTGTGCTTTCAGGAAAGGGGTGATCACTTTTTGAGAAATTCCAACAGCTGTTCTTTTTTTTATGGCTCTTGGATTTGCCTTTGTATCCCTTCAACTTGAGTCTGGAACAATGCCGCAGTTATCTCAGTAACTTCCCTGTTTTGGACTTTTGAGGTGGCTTTCGTTTAGTTTTTTCCTTCAGATGTTCTCAGAGCATAGGGGACCACCTCATTTTATCATTCTTTCCTTTAGGAGATCTTACTGATTCATGCAGTAATTTCAGTCTTCAAGTCATCTTGGCCACTTCAGTATCTCTTTGTGTCGCAGTCTTTTGATTTATTCTCATGCTTCATTAAGCACATTTTCCCTTGCTCCTCCATCTGTGGATCAGTCCAAACCCTTCTGCAAATCTTTCCAAGAGGCCAAATCATTTCCACTTGTTTGCTCCTCTTTAAGGCAGTGGAGATGAGGCCTGGTGTTATGCTAGCCACGACCTGCCTGATTGGTCCACCTCTTTCATCCTTGCTCAAATGTTCACACAGCCAGATGTGAATTGTGGGAAGGACGGAGAGTGTAAGTCTCCTCTAGAGCGTCCATCTTCACTGAGGCCATAGCTGGGGCACAGTGCGGGGTCAGAGACACACCTTGGGGCACCAGGGGAAACCAGGCTTGAGAGCACCATCTGTCCCCTCTCAGAGCAACCCCTGTGCACAGCCTGGAACATGCAGACTCCAGCAACTCTTTTGATCCAAGAACTGCATCAAATCATCTTGACCCTTTGAGGAAGATATGTAACCTGGGCCAAGTGGAGCCAGATGACTTTTTATTACCACGTATAAAGCAATATTAAATGATTTTATGAGTTGTAACAGAACATCTGTTATTAAATGTTAGAAATCTGACTTATTCAATTCTAGCAAACTGGCAAGCATTCCCTCTGGAGGAATGCCTCGCCTTAGGGGCAAAGAGGTGATGTTTGCCAGTGTGTTTTGGAGCATCCCGTCCTTTACACTTGTCACATGGCTGCTCTTCTGGCTGTGGATTGATGTGGTCCCTACTGAGCACAAGGACTCCCCTGGGCACAGGGCTGGCTGGAATACATGTCACCCTTTGCTGTTTCCGAGCACAGGCCAGCAGACCCAGGGCCCTGCAGAAAGGCCACCAGGCTGCCACAGGCAGGGAGTTGGACACCAAGGAGGAACAGTTCATAGGTGGCCCTCTGAGGAGTGTAAAATGAACTCACAGATTTGGGAAGCAGATGTGTCCATGTGTCAATGACCAGTGACCCCAAGGTGACCCAGTTCTCCCTTTGACTGCCACTTCTGCAGCCTTATGTGTCACGCTCTTCTAGCCCTTGTACAACTTTGGGGAACAGTCTCAAATATTTTTTATCATAGATGATGAAACATTTCTTGGAGAAATATGGGCCACTGATCTTAGGATTATCAATTTTTACGCAAATCTAAGTAATAAGTGGAAATCAATGAGTTCTACTGGTAGAATTTCAAGTTTTAGTCACCTGGTGTGTGCGTTTGTAGAACTTGGAGTAGGCAAAATGACAAAATATTTTGGAAAATTGAGATCTTCTAAAATAATCAAGTCAAGCACTTGTTTTATTCTTTTAATATATCATTGTTTGCTTTACACATTTATGCACTAGTTTATTTTTAAAATATTTACTTGTGCTACTCATTATTCTGAGCACTGGGAAATGAATCATAAAAACAAGAAGAGAACATCCATTAACTCAGAACGTTGACAGTTTGATAAGTAAGACACTAGCACCAACTATAAAGGAGAAAGCTGTGAGTCATGAGAGAGTCACAGACACAGGTCTGTGGAAAGTTAAGGGGGAAGAAAGAAAATGTGTTCTAGAGGCTTCTAGAAAGGGCTTAATGAGGGACATGGGGTTTGGCTGGGTCTTGGCAAGAACAGAGTGTTGGGAGAAAGAAAGGGTGCAGGGGCCAGACAGGCGTGGCATGTCGAGTGTTGGCAGGAGTTTGGTCCCTGAAGCCCACAGCACATGGAGAGAAACAATAGGAGACCCGTGTGACGACATGTGGAGGTCATCTCCTGATGGCCTGGGTCCCGCCGGAAGAAGGCGCCTCCTGCTGAATGGGGAGTTTGGGCACACAAACAGAGCTGCAGGGGAGGAAGTTGATCTGAGGTCACGAATGAAATAAATGGACAGCAAGGACACCTGAGAACACACAGGTAAGAGATGATAGAAACATGTCTGGGGCAGAAGGCCTGCAGAGGACTCATGCATGGCGAAGGCTGGCCACAGAGGAGCTGATGGGATGTGGAGTCCAGTGTGGTAAAAGGAGTGGGAGCTCTGGCACTGGAGGGGCTCTGAGTGAGCGTCACTTCTCCACACTCCCCGCCGATCTGGAG
>RJWT010052731.1:0-10521 GCA_004365215.1 Cuniculus paca | reverse complement strand
TTTAATTGGATGTGCAAAAATTGTTCACCTAAAATTCTGCCCTCTAGCGTGATAATCCAGCACCAAAATTAAAAGTATCCATTCTGGTTGAAATGTATCAAACATTAATTTACTTTAAGCTTTTGTTTTTCTTAATATCAGCTTAAAATAATTTCATTTATAATTGATAGAGTGAGTTCACTTGGCTGAAACTGAGTAAAATTGGTGCAACTTTCTTTTAATAGGGTGCTGCCTCTTTCAGACTGACTGTACTGTCCACTGACACTGGTTTGGCAGATGGTACTGCTGAAGCTTTTTACACATGCTACATGAAGTTGTGTATGCTAGTATTGAAGAAGCTTAACGGGTATACTACCAGTTTTGATGTGTGAGCTGACTATAATTTTCCTTATATTGAGATGAAACTACTTACTCTAGAGAAGTTCACAGGTCAGAAACCAGACATTAGTTTTTGAAGCTGAAGCCATCAAAATAAAAAGAAAGGAATTACTATTAAAAATTGGTTTTAATATTTTGTGCCTCTTTTCTCCAAATTACCTTCCCCATTTGCTTGACTAATATATGTAAAAGGAGTTTGTCACGTTTTAACTTTACCTTGGCCTGTGTTACAGTATCAACTAACATGTAAGGCTGGATGTGTATATTTATTATGGTGTCTAAAAATCATGAAATTCATCACTTTCCAGGAGCATAAGTAACATCAAGTTGGTAATGCATCAGAGTGAGTTTTCATTGCACCATGACATCTCTATAATGTTACAGGGCTTTCAGGTTTGTAAAAACATAAATTATATTGACATCAGATATGAGTTGAGTATCTATAAAATATCACTTGTATCTCAAAATATTGGACTGCTGTTTGATGACTGGATATTACTACATAATTTTCTTGTCCCCATATCCTTTTGGAGAGAGAGTCTTAGTGGGGGTTTGAAATGTGCAAGCTGTCTGAGTTGCAGTCAAATAAAGTATGGTTATGTTGTGTTTGCATTTTTCTTTGAGATACAGCTGTGTGCATTTTGATTGGGTTATTTTGCTTTTACCTACTCAGAAAAACAAGCAATTTATTGTTTCCCAATTCGTGCCTCCTACCCAAGAGTTATTTGAAGAAGTGATAAACACTTAACATTCTACTTTTTGTTCTGACAAAGTAAACCTGATTTTAAGTAATCAGATTCACCTTTTTATCAGATCTCAATGCAAATGTGAGCATTTTTGCATGCTTTAGGCTGAAAGTTTTGTTTTTTTTTTTTTTTTTTTTTTTAAGTCTTTGTCCCATAGCAGCATATTTTGAAGGGGTTTTTTTGGTGTTGTTTTGTCTTTTAACTATTTCTTGTTGGCACAGTGCCTGTGTATGTGAATTTTTTTTTCCTTTGCTAAGACACTAAGAGGAGTATCTTAAGGTCTTTTTGCCTCATTTTTGTGAGGCACTTAAGTTAGTTATAATGCATGCCTTCATATTCGAAGATTTTGGGATGTTAGTGAAAGAATGAGACTACTTTAGTCATGATTGCTAAATTGTGTCACACATACCAAGTGTTCACTTTGTTCTTCTTGGTAATGTAAAAATATCTTGAGTTCATGTTTCATTTGGGTCTTGCATAGAATTATGTTGAAGTTTTGCTAAATTCAGTTACATAAGATCCAGAAAGTTAGTAATACTAGTTCATAGCTTACACACAGGGTAGTATTAAATGTTAACCTGTAACCTAGAGGTGTAGTGATGGTCTTTTTGTAAACTTGGTGAAATAGGAGTTTTTAGAAACATCTCATGGGACTACAGTACAGCTGCACTTTTTATGACAATGGATACACTTTATACTCCATTATGTTAGTACTAGTCTTGTGTAGTTCTTGAGGCTGTGAAGTATGATCAGTATGGTTGAGGGACTAAATTTTTAGTTTAATTGAAATAAGCCACCTGTGGCCAGTAGCCACTATATCAGACAGAATACCTTTAGATTGCAGGTATAAGCTGTAATAACTGAGGAAAGTATATTTTATATAAGCTGTGTTTAATTTACTAAAATATGAAAAGTAGCTGGACATGGTGGTGCACTCCTGTATTCCCTGCACTTGGGAGGCTGAGGCAGGAGGATCTTAGTGAGTTCGAGACCAGCCTGGGCTACAAAGTGAGCTCAAGGCTAGCCTGAACAGCATAGTGGGACCCTGTCTCAAAAAGACAAGGGCCAGGGATTTAGCTCAGCAGCCTAAGCACCTGCCTGGCAAGTGTGAGGTCATGAGTTCGATCCCTGGTACAAAAAAAAAAAAGAAAAATCACAACAAGCAAAAGAGTATAGCTGAACTATTAATATTATTGATACAGTCTCCAGCAGCTGTTTACCCCTAGCAGACCACCCTAGTATGATGTACCTGCCAGAGAAAAGCCTGTTCTATTTTATTGTCAGGAGACCTCCGGGCTGCAGTGACGCAACTATTCAAGTGTCATCCTTTTAGATTTGAAAGGCATTGTATGGGTAGCCCTGATAGTTTTTCTCACTTTAAATGAATTGGAGGTCCTTTCACTTGTAAATGAAATTGGCCTTTTCGTTTACCTGGAACACAGAAGTTTCTTGTATTTGTACTTAACTTTTTTTTTCTTTTTTTAATTCTGGAAGATCATTCATGCTGATGAGGCCAAGGGCAAGTGTGTCTGTTTTTGAGCAGACCAGCTTAATTTTGTTGTGTTCCGTGGCCAGGAAGTATAACTGGCTCTAGCTGGTCATCTGTTAAGTTGTAATTCATCAAAACGGCTGCAGTGGGAACATTAAACACCTGACAGAGAGGGGGCCTGGAGGCCTGGGTGGCCTGGGAGGAGCTCAGAATGTTCTGTTGATGGCAACTCCAGTGTCTCATCATAGGGAAACAACTAGAAGTAACAGAATGCCTGCAGTCACAAAACTTGCCACCTTCTACCGCTTTAGAAATTTATATGATGCAAGGGTTATAATGAAATAATTTTCAGTGTAATTACATGTTGTATTATGATGTTAAGAAAAAAGCTTATGTTTAGCTTGGTGAATTTTTATGACTACCTCTTTGCTGTATGAATGTATTTTAATTTCTAAGAACTCAGTTTCCCTAGAATCTGTGTACAGTTTATAAATAACCATGTACTAGGGGAAAGACATGGCTTTTAAAGAAATTGTATAAAGACATTTGTTGAATGAAGTTGGTACATCTTAAAAAGCACCCATAGCGTTTCTGGTGCCCTTGATAGAGGTATTTAGTAAACGTGTTTTCATTTAGTGTGAGATTCTTATTCCAGGAAATACATACCACCATTTGTTCATTTATAACTGCAATGTTTGTATGTCTTAACATTTACTTTTCATGCCCAAGAATCCCTTTTAAAAAGCCAGCAGGTTGCACAAGTTGAAAAAATAATTATTTGGGAATTTTTTTTTCCACTTATTCCTAAATTTTATTTGCTAGCATTTAAATATTTTACAGTTAAAGCCAGTAGTAATACTTTATAAAATGCACATATATTTTAGGAATGCACCAATTCCATTAAGGAAAGTATTGACATTCTTAAACTATTGCATTAAAATCCAGTGCTGCTTGAAACTTCTTAAAGTTGATATGTAATTACTAAAATTTATGTTTGTGAATCAGTGCCTTAATATGTAGAAGACTGAACACTGTTGTCTTTTGGACCAGATACCCACATTTGTACATTGGTATTGGTCAATTTAGGGGGCCTCAACTTCCTGGCATACAGCTAAGCCTGCCCTCTCCAAATTGTAGCTATAAACTGTGACTACACGGTCCACTAGTATTATACCTGATTTAATTGTGAATGCAAATAAAATTTGTTAAGTCCACCAAGTATTAACTAGGAAAATGTAAACTGATTTCAGATTTGTCTTTGACCAAGTTTACTTGTCAAGTCTAGCTTATAATTCAAATTTATGTGAGCATTGTGTTTGAGTTCTTACGGGGTAATTTTTTCTTCACATTAGATGGATAATACTCAAAATGTTTATTTTCATCTTGAGGATGCTGGGCAAGTTTCTTAACCTTTCTGAGCTTTTAGTGATAACTACCTGATAAATTTGTTGTAAAGTCAAGTTTCTGTGAATACTTTGATGCTAAGTCTAGTATATAGTAAATAAGAAATTGTAACTTTTACATATAATGTAATTTACTGTAATTCTGTATTTTGCTATGGAGTTTTGTAGCATTTAAACGACAAAAGTAATCAGATATTAGATCTTGTGAAAGTAACCCAGATTGTAGCAAGTGGAGAAAAACTTTGCATATCTGTTGAGAATTTACAAACAGAAGAGTATAATGAACTATCTGTGTACTTCTCAACTAGACTTAACACCAGGGCCAGTTAGGCCTCATCCTCTTCTTTGCAATTTCAAAACAAGTGTCAGAGATTATATCGTTGATAAATATTTTGATTCTTGCCTCAAGTGGTAAAGTTTCATTTTTTAAAAATACAGTATTATCTCACAGTGGCCCTTAATGATCATACAACCAGTTAATGCTCCACTTGTTAAACATTTATTTTTAATAGTAACATGAGGATGCATACATGAATATAGGAAAGGCTACTTTGAAGATTATGAAAGTTTTTTAAGAACAGATTAAGTTTGGTGGTACAGACAAATGCTTAAAGAGCAAGGTGAGAAAGTAGAGGTAAGGTTTTGAGAGGAGGGTCTGTGTCTTACATAGCCCAAGTACTCAGTGTTTTCCTGTGCCCATAAAACATTGAGAGAAAAATGGAGTTGATGAATTGATGGAATTGCCAACAGTGACTAGTAAGAGTGTTGAGTTTTTGAAATTTGATCAGCAAGGCATAACTGGAAAGATAACTGGGTGAGGAAGAGACAACTGGTAATGTATGGTGTGCACAAAACTTTAATAGAAATGATTTCAGCATGAGAAGACAGATGAAAACCTAAGGTGGAGCAAAGATGAGGACCACAGCAGTGATGGACAGAGAGGGATCAGTGGATTCATGGTGTGTTTATTACCACTGTTCTCTCACCGGGCTGACTATAGTTGGCAGGAATGTGTAAAAGTAGGAGTTGATTTTGAGTTGCGCTTCACTACACTAAGGGAGAATCGAGCATGAGCTGCTGAATTGTGGTTCTTCCTAGTGAGCCCTGTGTTCCTTTTTGCTTAAGAGCACCTGAGTGGAGGTGCAGCAGAGCATCCCGATGCTTTAGCACAACCTGATACTGAGGTGGGAATTGCTGCTTGGACTTGACTAGAGGATCGTTGTGATCCTTTTAGTATGGGGTGGAGAAACGTACGATTAATGTTCTCTCTCCATTGCTGGGGGATGATTGAGTAGTAAACGGTGTGTGATTAGATTGCTGCTTTCGTTTTCCCGGCACTTTCACTTGTTTTTACTATCTTCACAGAGATCTGGTGAGACAGGTTTTCATTTTGCAAATGAACAAACCGGTCTCAAAATTGCTTAAATAGCACAAGGGTCACACAATAGAGGTGTCTCCTCAATCCAGGGTTTCCTGAGGCTCCTAGATCTGAGTTCCTTTCCACCACACATAGCACTTGATGAAATCCAAAGAGAACTGAGTGAAATACATTTCAGTCTGTTGAATGAAATGAGACTTTAATGAATCCTAAATTATTTAAGTGCAGTTGTTTTATTCAGCATAAAATTTAAATTGTTCAAAATGTTTAATAGGCCTAACTTGTAAAGTGCATTAAAGAATTTAGAATTAAATAGATTTTCTTAACATCTAACTGGCTCCCAAGTGATTAGGTCTGTAATAACATTTAAGGAGCCTGAGATTTCTTTTTCAGAATAACTTTGCTTATGTGTCGTCTTATTCTGTGAAAATTAAATTATCAAATTTATTTGCATTTAATTTTTAAATTTCTAAATATTCTAGGATGTAATTGACATTTTAAGTACAATTTTACTTTATCAAATTTCAAGTAAGCCCATAAAACTACTTTTACAAGGAGAAAAACGATTCATGTGTGGGAGGCCTACCTTGATTATTAGCCAAGTGTGAAATCTAATTAAAATATGGTACTTAATGCTGTGCAAAATCAGGTCCTAGTATTGTGTTCATAGTGGTTGGTCTACAAAATTGCAAACAAGACATCAGTGTGTGAACCTTTTTTCTGGTGGCCAAATCTTGTTTGATACGAAGTATCGTGTATTAGTAATAAATATTAAATACTGGCTTCAGAAAGAGTGGGATGATGTACAAAGCCTATGGCACAAACACTGGACAGGCCAGGGCGTCTCAAGCATACTGTGAGAGTAAATGTGTCATTTCTCTACTCATCAGAAAGAGACTATAAATATTTGCCTTTCAGAGTAGTGATGTGGATTCACTGGAGTATAACCCCATGACAGCAGAATTTGTTCCTACTGAATTTGTTCACTGCCCAGAACAGTACCTGAAAAAAAGTAAACTGTACCAGTGTCATGAAGTAAATCCTTATCACTTAAATGATGCAGATTGCTTTTGTGGTGCACAACAGAAAGGAGTTAGAATTAAAATCCTTCAAGGTGTCAAAGATGTTAACTAGCAGATTTCTACTTACCTATGTATTCCTCCCGTCCTCTCTCTGTTCTTAAATTTTGCATGAAACTACAGTATATATATATATCCTCTGCTAATGCTCTTTACCTTTGCGTCATAAGGTTGTACATAGTAACTGTTCAGTTTTCACTAAACTGATTAATGACCTGTGCTGGCCCAAGCGTTTGTGCTGGACCCTGAGGAAAGAGAAGCACCTGAATGGCTCTTGGTGGTTCACAGATACACTTTGAAAGAGAGGTGACATTGTTACTAAGTATAGTTAGCCTTTACCAAGGGGAAAATGTCGTTGGTGTGTGTTTGCATGTGTTCAACTTTTAAATGCAAAGCATTGAACTCCCTTTTGAACGATTATATAACTGTGTGAGCCTCACATTTTTTATAAATCTCAGGCTTACAACCATGTCCTTGGATACCTGGGAAAGATAGATGCCTGAGATGTAATCTTAATCTCTGACATATTTCATGGAAAATGGATATGTGCCAGGGACAGACAGTGTTAAATCCTGGGGCACAAACACCAAGATTAAAGGAAATACTTACCAGCACCAAAGGAAATGTCTAAATTCCCACCAGAACACACCAAGGTACCTACTATGTTCCAGACATTGCTCCTGGCATCACAGAAGAAAATACTCTCTCTGATGCTTATAGTCTGTTGGTCCAAGGTACTGAAAGAAGTGTTAATCAAAGGCCAACAGGGTTATCTAAAATCTAATGAGAAGCTTGGAAACACAAGTATTCAACTGTATGGTAAATCAGAAATAAGGCAAAATTTGAAAGAATATTAGGACCCAGGGAGAGGTCTTCCTAGAAGGCAGTTTGAAACTGAACTGTAAATTAATGCAAATATGACTCTCTTTAATTTTCAGATCATGACATTCTGTAGCGTCTCTCCCTTTAAAGTTCTAGAAGGGAGCGGTGAGTCTGAAGGATTTTATATGTATGTGCACTTGTGCATGGTGTGTGTGGGGTGGAAAGTAGCTCACAGTAAAGTGAAGATCTGAAGTAGACCAATTCCCTTTCAGGAATATTAGCCTGCTGGCAGGTAGTCGTCAGCCAGCAGCTCCCTTTTGGCCAAGGGGAGTCATGACTTCCCTAAAGTGCCCCTTCTCAGAGCAACCTGTACCCAAGGCCTGGTTAACATATTACAGGGTCACCCCATCGCCAGAGCACTCCGTGGGCTGAGTCTTCAATGACATTGCGTCTCAGCTCCATTTCCCTCTCTGTCCAACCCTGCTTCCTAAAAGTAGACGCTCAGCATGCTGATCACCAGCTCCTGAGTCTGCTTCCACAGGAGCCCTTTCTTGGGACACACAACATTCCTGAAAAGGGTCAGAGACAGACTGAGTCCTTTCTCATAAATACCACTAATGCTAGCCATCTGTGTTTCTTCCCGCCTGGAACAGAGTGGCATACAGAAGGGCTTGTGGCAGGAGAACCAGAGCCACTGCCCAAGTCAAGGCTGAGGGGAGGATAATGAAAGGACTCAGTCCTGTCAAAATTAGGACAAAAAGTACTGGGGTCAGATTTGGGTTGGAACGTCTAATTGGGTAAATCAATTGAATAAACCTCAATTTTCACCTGGAAAATAGAAATTATATGTTACTTCATATACTTGTAATGGTTAAGTAGCAGTAGCTATGACATGATAAACTGTTCAAATTTATCTTCCTCACTATCATTAATGCAAATTATTCAGAGCTTGTAATACAGGAGGACCTAGGTCACAGCTTGTGGCATCAACCTGCCCCCCTCATTGAGGTCTGATAATACAAGGGTAGAATCCAAATACAAGAGTACTTGAGTCACGACTGCCACTTGGGCTGCAGGTTGCACTTGACCCCATCCCATCTCCTTCAGGTCAGATGTTACCACGGTCAGGCCCCCAGGGTCTTCTACACTGGGAAAAGTCTGTAAGTGGGAATAAGTTGGGGGAGTTATGTGGGGAGAATATGGGTCTACACACCTTCCAAGTTAAACAGCCATTTCCTCGTGGCTATCTTAGGCAAGAGTGGAGATGTAGGGTCTGAAAAGGTTTCTAAAGTAGAGTGAGCAGCTGGTCTTGGAGTAACTGCCTGAGCTTTGCGTTTTGAAGTCTATACGGTGGGTGGTGGGATTGACGTTTGTTAGTATTAGAAACCAAAGCAGCCTCATGGAAAATCTGTCCCAGAAAGGCAGAAAAGAGTCATCTAACAATTATGTCTGCAAGCCTGAGGTGGAGGGTCAGCTGATTTAAACAGTATTACAATGTGTTTCTCAGACTTACCCACGGGTGGGATCATGGTCTTTAGAAGAGACAATGGGAGCTGTCACACGTGTCATCTCTTCTGTCTCCTGTATTAAGCATCCGTCACCTAGGTGATTTTTGCGTTCTCTGCATATCATAATTACTATTTAAGTGGTTTAACTGTTACATTGCCTTTAAAGTGTTGTAAGACGATTCAAGAAAGCTTTGCCATCTATATCCCTGGTGTCTCCCAGCGCACCTTGAATCCGTGGAGCACAGATACTCCAGTGTGACATGCACAGAGCTTTTGCGTACCCTTCCTTACGTGACTCAGTTTAGATCTGGGGGACTCACATCCAAGACAGGGAAATAGGGCCGACGAAGGGACTGTGTCACCAGCGTGCCAATTTCTTAGGCTTAGGGCATGAGGGCTTGGTGGCCTGTACCACTGCCATGTGGTGACCAGGAGAGGTTCTTACTCGCTACGTGTTTGAGAAGGGTAGAGAGTAATAAAAAGTAGTAGCTATGCAGGGCATCTGGAGGCACACAAGACACTCCTGAACACTGTCCTTACTCTTCCCAGGAGTAATTCAGAAGGGTTTGGCACTGTGGCCTGTACAACTCAAAATTTCCAGGGTGAGGGCCGTGAAGGGCGTCAAAAAGGTGAAGAAATAAGGACGAGACACAGAAAATGGATCAGATGGGGCTCTCTCCGAATGGAAGGAAAGGAACCGTTCAACCACCGCGGCGCATTTCTTTATGTGTTAGGCAGGTTAATGTCACGTGACACCCCTTTGCCTAGCAACTTGTTCGTATGGCAGCCTAAGGGCTTGGCATTCTCTGGACTGGAGCTGCTTGTCATGTGGCTTGCCTCGGCACTGTTCTTGGGACGGCGCCTTGCTCCAGCCCTGCACGAACGTGTGATCTCCAGCTTCAGCCGCTCCCTAAAGTTTGGGGCTGGAGTTCACATTATTCTGTAAATAGGTGAACTAAAGACAACCCGTTCTGCTGGCTACTATGGTGACCCTCTTATCCTTGCTTCCTTCCCACGATGTTATAACACGTAGCCCCCAGTGGATGCTCCTACTTTGCTTCAGTGGAAAGTATTCAGGAACTTCTATTTGACATATTCACACGTTCAACTAAGGAAGAACGCTTGTTGCTTCATCAAAAGTCCTCGTGTGTGTGAATGTGGTTAGAATCTACTTGTCCATTTGTAGGTAATGTAGCAGCTAAGCACTGGGACCTATAATGGCAGTCACATAGGCTAGTGTAATGCCGTAGTTTCTATTTGCCGTTTTGGGTGATTCTGAGAGTAGAGGAGTGATCATAAAGAGATTTGACAACTCCATCCCCCTTCCCCCACATTCTAGTCCTCATCTTCCCTGACCTATGGCTGATGAGGGAGCCATCTGGACTTTATAATAGTGTGAATTTTTGGGCTAGAGTGTTGTCTAACTTCTTTGCCCCCAGTACTGTTCTCTTAAATCTACTATGGTAGGGATCTAGGTTTAAAAAAAAATACTGTTGGGGATCTAGCTCAGTGGCCTAAGCGCCTGCCTGGCAAGCGCAAGATCATGAGTTCAATCCCCGGTACTGTGAAAAACAAACAAAAAAACTCAGAAAAAATACTGTTAACTGCAGGAGGAAAATACAATAGCTCTGAAAGTAAGCACAAATTTAACCCAGAATATATACAAGTAAGTCCATAGCTACTTGCAACTTGCTACTGACAATGACACATAAAAATGC
>RJWT010052730.1:0-10521 GCA_004365215.1 Cuniculus paca | reverse complement strand
CTCAAATAAGGAAGAATGTGTAGTGAAAATCTAGGCTTGCCTTGTGTGGCTTTCAGAAACAGCTCGATCTCAAAGTGTTGGCATTAATTACAGTGGGGTACTTGAACACTTACCCTACTGTCTAGATCTAGCATAGATCAGAAGCCTGATTTCTTCCCCTGTCTACCAGCATGAGCAAGTATATGCCTTGGCTTGAATGCCTGCCTCAACCTGGAGTGAAAGGACGAGGGGCCTTGGGAACAGAGGGAACCTCACAAAACCAGAGCCCTAAGGCCCGGCAGAGAAAAATGTGATGTGCTGGATTTCAAAACTGCAAATCCTGGAAAGAAAAATAAACTCATTAAAAATGTAAAGAAAACCGCTTTTTCTTGTGGGGGGCAGGGCTCATTTTCTTTCTCTATTTTTCCCTGATTTTGTGGGTGTAGAACTGGAATTTTCCTTTTCCTTTTTTTACTGTTTTTTTTTTAACTTTATCTTCTTCCTTTCTTTTTTCTTTTAATGTTTTCATTCTTCTTTTTCATTTTTAAATTTTTTTCTTTGTTTTTGTTTTCTTGTTTTTCTTGTTCTTTTCTGGTACTTTTATCTAGCTATTAATTTCTTTCTGCTCTTCAATAGAGCCCTTCATCTCATTTTTCCCTCTTCACTTTCATCGTCCATTGTTTAATGTTTTCATATTTTTCTTCTTTTATTCTCTCATTCCCCACTCACTTTAGCTGTACTAGTTTTATTAACCTCTAGTTAGTTATGTCTGTGCTGCTACTGTTGGATTCTTTTCTATTTTTAATAGTATGTTTGTTACATTTAGTAATATTTTCTGTATGTCAATATTTGGTTTGTCTTAGTATTTATACTACAACTACTGATCTCTTTTCTATGGTGAAAGGTAGTGCATTATTGATTCTTATAGTGTCTTGGTTACTTTTTTGTTGTTGCTGAGACAAACACCTGATACCCAAAGTTAAGGAAAAAAAGGTTTATTTAGCTTACAGTTTCTGTGGATTTCAGTCCATAATCTGCTGGTTCCAAGGCAGGTGGCATGGCACTGGGGCAACACTTTAAGGCAGTAGCCAGAACAAAAAGGGGCAGCCATTCATGGCGGCTGCAAGAGGCAAGAGCAAACCCCGCCAAAGAGGAAAACACGCCCCCATTCCGACCTTACATTGCGTGTCTGCTCCACCCCTGGGCAGGTGCAGGACTCACACTGCCAATCTCAGCACTAGACAAGGAATCAATCACAAATACTAGATTCAGCCACTTCCCTGACTACATGAGGATTGGGGGGGCCATCTATATACAAACTGTAACATATAGTATGTCAATATCCAGTTTGTCTTTGCTGCTATATTTTTAGTTGCTATTGCCAGTGTGACATAGTTGTTGCTATTAAGGTTTTGTCTGTATGTTGATCAGCTTTTTGCCATTAACAATACTGCAATTAATTCCCAAAAAACTGTGTTCTGGGCCAATTACATGACATAATCCCCTTTTAAATTAATGAAAGTTGTCAGATCTTGGAACAGAGGTGAAGATCTGTAATAAGCCATGTACACAATGCATCACTGAAAACCAGACACTAACTAAAGAGATCTCTATACTAACAACAAAGTCTTTTTACTATAAAAGCCTGCAAATCTCATCAAAAAACGAAACATAACAAAACAAAATAAAACAAAACAAAGAAGGATAGACACTTGAGATGACAAGGCAACAAAATGTCACTCAAAAGCGCAAAACTTCCACAAGGTCAATCCGTGGGGAATTGAGCTGAGCAAATCAAAAGCCACAAAGTCAAACTATTCAAAAGGATAACAGAGGAGGTAAAAAAGATCAACAATGTGATTTCAAACTCAAAGGAAACATAATTAAACAGATTATATATACATATATAATAAACAAAATTATCAACAAGTTTACAGAAGACACTAATGAAAAGGTAGCTGAATCTAACAAAATTATATAAAACATGAACAATCAGTTTAGATATGAATTAGGATTCATGGAAAGGTTCCAAACAGAAATTCAGGAAATTAAAATTCTATTGAAATTTTGGGCAACATAACCTGTCAGTGTGAGGAGAGAGTATTAGAGCTAGAAGACAAAACTTACAGCAGACCAGTTTTTCAGAGAATAGCTGAACAAGAGAACATTGAAATAAATCCAACACCTGCTAGGTGACCCGAAGAAGACTATGATAAATTGGAAGAAGACTGCACAATAGCATTAAAAACCTATAAGATTGTAGCAGAATATTTTCCAGACATAGGAAAACAATAAAACCCACATATAAGCCAAGCTTAGAGAACCCCAAATAGCCACATTCAACAAAACAAAAAGAACCTCTGCATGACTCATCGTAGCTATAATCCCAAAAGTCAAATACAGGAAAAGAATCTTTAAAACTTTGAGAGAAAAGTAATGAATAGTTTATGAAGGTAAACTCATTAGAATTACAGACTTCTCAATAACTTCAAAGGCCAGGAGAGCTTGGAGTAAATTCTTTTGAGACATAAAAGAAAATAACTTCCAAACCAGACATATTTTCTGCAAAACTATAAAAAGTAATGGAGAAACAATGAATTTTCATGACAAAGAACACTTTAAGGAATTGAAAACCACCAAGCCAGCACTATAAAAAATTCCCAGGGTTATCCTAGAAAGAGACAATGACATCAAAAAATGCTAAAATTTCTAATAAAATGAATACACCAGGCAGGATAAGCAATTAAGCAAAAGGGGAAAAAAGTAAATTAGCAACAGGAAAATAATGCAATCACAAGAATAAGTCAATACCTTTCAGGAGTAAATCTCAAAGTGAATGGTCACAATTTCTAAATCAAAAGACACTGATTGGATGGATGAAGAAACAAACCCAATGATATGCAGCATAAAAAAAAACATTTAATTCAAAAATAAATTTACAGATTAAGCATCCATGATGGAAAACAATGTTTATTCCATACAATGAAAATCTCCCAAAATATAGGAGTAGCTATCCTACTTTCACACAAAACAGACTTCAAGCTAAAACTGATCAGAGGAGGCAAAGATCATTACATATTGGTTAAGGGAATAATTTAACAGGAAATGAGAAAAATTATAAATTTATTTGCACCAAACACTCAGGCATCCAGCTTTTTAAAACAAACACTAGTGGACATAAACGATCAGATAAACTTTAACACAATTATAGTTGGAGACCTCAGTACCCCACTGTCAAAAATAGGTTAATTAGATAAAAAATAAAGAAATATCAGAATTGAGCCAAATTTTCAAACAAATGGATTTAATAAATAGTACAGACTGCTTCCTCCAACAACAGAATACATGTTCTTCTCAGCATCATGTATTTTCTAAATATACCACATGCTAGACCATCAAGCATCCTTAAGTGAATGGAAAAGAATCTAAATTATCCCATAAGTATTACTGCATTATAGTGCAATAAAACTAGAAATCAATGATAAAAGGAATTGCAAAAATTATGCAAAACACATGGACATTAAACAATATCCTTTTGAATGATCAGTGAGTCACAGGAGAAATCAAGGAAGAAACTAGTTCTGATAATCAAATGATAATGTCAGTATAGCATACTTTAACTTATGAGACACAATGAAATTAGTCCTAAGAAGAAAGTGTATAGCTGTGAATGAGAAAAACAGAATCAATTTAAACAAATAATCTAACCATGATTTTCAGGGTCCTAGAAAAAAAAGAACAAATCCAAAATTAGTTGAAAGAAGGAAATTAAAAGAATTAGAGCAGAAATCAATTGACTTTGAGATTTAAAAAACCCAACTGTACAAAGAATAAATGAACTGATGAGATGCTTTTGAAAACCTAAACAAAATAGATAAACATCTAGCCCATCTTACCAAAAAAAGAGTGAGGTGGGGAGACACAACCTAATGCAATTAGAAATGAGAAAGGTGAAATCACAATGCACATTGCCAAAAATTCAGAAGATTATTAGTAACTACTGTGAACAATTTTTACTGGAATAAATTGGACAGTTCTGAATAAATGGATAGATTTCTAGGTACATGTGAATTACCAAAACTGAAACAAGATATATAAATCCCAAATTACCCAATAACAGGCAATGAAATTCAAGAAGTAATAATGAAAAAAGAAACAAGCAAGAAAGCCCAGATCCATATGGATTTACTGCTGAATTCTCCACGATCCCTAGAGAAGCTCTAAGGCCAATACTTCTCAAAGCTTTTAATGAAAGTTAAAGGGAAGGAGTATTCCCAAAACTATTCCTGGAATTCATCACTTCCCTGATTCCAAAAGTAGAAAAGGACCCAATCAAAAAAGAGAACTACAGGCCTTTTAAAAAAAATGGATGTAGATGCAAAAATCAACAAGATACTGGCAAACAGAATGCAAAAACTCGTGAAAAAGATCTTACATAATGACCAACTAGAATTCATTCCAGAGATGCAGAGATGGTTTATTATATGCTAATCAGCAAATGTAATATGTCACACAAACAGAAGCAAGGACAAAAATCACATTACCATTTCAATTGATGCAGAAAAAGTCTGACAAAATTCAACATTCATTCATGATAAAATCCCTGATGAAAATAGATATAAGAAACTTATCTCAATGTGATAAAAGCCACTTACGACAAACCTACTGCCAAATCATATTAAATGGAGAAAAGCTGAAGTCTTTGCCTCTAAAATCAGGTACACAACAAGTGTGCTCACTATCACTACTACTGCTCAGTAAAGGACTTGAAACATTATCCAGATGAAACAGACAAATGAAAGAAAGAAAACTGGTATGTATAGGAAAGAAAGAAGGCAAATTATCATTACTGGCAGATGACATGATTCTTTATGTAAAAAATCTTTTAAAAAATCCCTTAAATGACTTCTATAATTAAATTCAGTAGCATAGCAAGATGCAAAATCAATAGTGTTTCCTGTTCACCAATAATGAGCCCACTGAGAATGTAATTAGGAAAACAATATCACTAACAATACCATCAAGCAATATTAAATACTTAGGAATTAACCTAACCAAATAATTGAAAGATCTCTACAAGAAAACTACAGTACTCTGAAAAAGGAAATCAAAGAGGACATTAGAAAACAGAAAGATATTTCCTTTTCTTGCATAGGCAGAACCAACATTGTCAAAATGGTCAACCTTCCAAAACTGTTATACAGATTTAATGCAAGCCCAATCAAAATGCTAGTAGCATTCTTCACAGACCTAGAGAAAACAATTCTAAATTCATATAGGGTTGAAAGGACACAAAATAGTGCAAGCAATCCTGGGCAGCATGAGCAAAGCAGTAGACACGACATTCCAAGACTTCAAGCAGTACTACAAACTGTAGTGATAACAACAGCAAGACATTGGCAAAAAACAGAATTGTGGATCAGTGGAACAGGATAGAGGATGCATAAACAACTCTAGGCACTGTCAACTATCCAATCTTTGTGAAAGGTGTCAAAAACATATGCTGGGTGAAAGATAGCCTTTTTAACAAATGATGCTATGAAACCTGGTTATCTGCATGCAAAAAAATGAATCTAGAGTCATATCTCTCAACTTGCACTAACCTGAAATCAAAATGGATCAAATATCAAAATATTAAAACAGAAACACTTAATCTGCTGTAGGATAAAATGAATAAAACAATTGAAGGCATAGGTAAGAACATTCTGAACAGAACACAATTGCACAAGAAAAAATAAAAAAAATCAATGAATAGGATCATGTCAAACTATAAAGTTTCTGCACATCATAGGATAAACCAAACAACCATATACATATCTTGAGAAGTACCCTTCCAAAAAACTCACATACATACATATTAATGGCAGTGCTGCATTAAAACAAAGTATGGAAAGATAGTTTTTTTGCTAGGCTTTCCTTGGACAGAGGAATAATATGTAGACTATATAAGAAATTTAAAAAATTAGACTCCACAAAAGAGAAGACCCAATCAAAAATGGGCAACTGAAATGAACAAACACATTTCAGAAGAAGTATAATGGCCAATAAATAGATGAAAAAATGTTCAACATCTCTGATCATTCAAGAAATGCAAATAAAAACAATACTGAGATTCCATTGCACTCTGGAAAGAATGGAAATCATCAAGAAATCAAATAATAACAAATTCTGGTGAAGTGACAGGGAAAAAGAAACCCTTCTACCCTGTTGGCAGGAATGTAAACTTGTATAAATATTTTGAAAATCAGTATGGAAGTCCTCAAAAACCTAAAACTAGAAAATCCTCTCAACCCAACTGTTCCTCTTTTATGTATCTCTGAAAGAGGTAAATACTTCATAACATAGTGGTACTTGCATGTCCATGTTTACACCAGCTCAGTTGTCAATAGCTAAATCACAGAAGAGGCCTTTTTGTCCATCAACATATGAGTGGGTAAGGAAATAGGGCATTTATATACAAGGGAGCATTATATTCTGCCAGGCATTGTGGCAAATTATTTTGTGAAAATAGATGCACTTTGAGACCATAGTGTTAAGTGATATAAATCACAGAGGCAAGTTTAAATGTCTCATGGTTTCTTTTATACAAGGAACCTAAAATATAAATAAAGAGCAAAATGAACGATAGATAGTAGGAAGTAGGGAGATAGATTTTTTTTTTTGCACATAAGAAGAGGATCATAAAATGGAGGGAGCAGGAAGAGCAACAAGAGGAAGGGAATGAAAAAAGATTTAAGATGTGTTATCTAATATACCAACTGCCCAGGAAGAATGTGATCATTATGCCCTACCAACATATAATGCAAAAATAAATAAAAATTGAGAAAAATGTTTTAAAAGCATTTGCTTGCTCAGTAGTGCAAATCTGGTGTTAGGATCATTGTCTATTTGCTGTAATAGATAATTTTTGATGTACATATGCATCATAGAATGGTTAAATCTAGCTAATTAATAGATGCATGACCTCAAATAACCATTGTTATTATATTATTATTGTGGTGAGACTACTTACCCACTCTCTTTGCATTTTTCAAGACACAATATATTAACTACTAATTATAGTTACTTGTGTAATACATTTCTGGAATTGATTTTTCCTGCCTTACTGTAATTATATCTCCTTTGATATTTCCCTATTCTTCCCACCCTTTGGCCAACCTCGTCCCTGATATGGAACCCTATCTAAAAATTTAGGACGCTACCTTAATTAATATATATTGATAACCCATTCTAATTCTCTAAGTCTTATCTTTTGAATTAAACAAAGAGGTGTGTAAAATGGAGATGTTACTAATATAACTACTGTGAACTTCAACTCTTTGATACTGTTAATAATCTATAGAATTTTTCCAGGAATGCAGCACTGCCATTAATACGTATGTATATGAGTTTTTTGGAAGGGTACTTCTCAAGATATGTAGTTGGTCCCTTCCACTACCATAGGCTTCCCTCCATATGTTGGGAAGTGAAAGTTGTTATTCAGGAATGGAGAAATAACCACTTGGTAGATTGTTAAACCCATTTGGTATCCTGTAAGAAAGGATTAAGAAAAAAATTTCATCATGGACTTTGAAAATAATCCCACATTCTTCCTGGTGAACGATGATGATACTTTAATTCCCTATGGAGTGTAGTCTTAGTGATAATAAATAGTCATTATTTCATTTTCCTTTGGAAAATGATTGCAACTTCTGTAGACTAAAGATGGTACATGTTTTGGGATATTGAGTTCTTCTTTGATAGTACTTGGCTTCCTTTTCATTCAAGGGATTCTGAATCTGTGTACTGGTTTAGGTCTCAAGAGTTGTGTCAGGGATCACATGTTAGACTGTTTGTCTTCAAAATGCCACTTGTACAGTTGGCAAGTGGACCAGAATGTTTGAGGTAATGTGAATAGCACATGGAAAAGCCAACTGATTAAAAGATTGGATGGTTAGAATAGAATCAGAAGCATCTGATATATAAAATATCTCATAGTTACAGCACCTCACAGCCCTTTAATTCAATACAGCTAGTGCAAGGACAACCTTCAGGGAAGAGCTGTGTGTCTAAAGTTGCCTTCCCTGGATAAATATTTGTATAAGGAAGAAATATGTGGGTATTTAAAGATTTGTTTGCATTTTATCCTGACCAGCTAACCATTTTTTTGTTCTCATTATTTTTTTCTATAAGTGGGTCACAGTTTTAATGTGATAATTTTATGACTTTAAGGTATACCAGGCCACTACATTTCTAATTTGGAATGCAGTGTGGAGGACAGAAAAGTTACTGAATCTTTCAGTGGAAGTAAAAAATGGTGATTAACTGGAGCTAAACAAACAGGCATCTAATACTAACAGAGCAAATGATTTGTGAGAATTACGGATCAGAAATTTTTTTCTCCTAGGTAGTCGGTGAAACCAATCTCAGGGCTTAATAGTCTTGGAGTAATTTCTCTTTTTCTCCAAGTTCACAGAACAAAGTTTGTCAGGCTTAAAAATGGATGAAGGTGGAATGAAATCCACAACTTCACAGCTGATCTATAATAATGGTGATATGCACTTTGTGCAAACCTATTAAAATGAATAATGGTGCCCTGATTTACCATTCAAGTCATTTTAATATGGGAAATCATTCATCAAAAATACATATAAATCTAGAATTCAATTAATCATCTCATGCAATGGATTAGTCTCTTACAATTTTTATTTGAATACATTTTTTCTTCAAATAAAATGTAGTTGTCACTGGAAAATATCAAAGTGGTATTTCTTAACAGGTATATGTGGAATTGTAATTAAACCCAGTAAAATCTATGATGAAATAGAAAAGGTAGACAACCAAAATCTCATTAAAATCATTGTAGGAAACAATATTGGATTTCTTTTTGGTAGAGTAAAAGCATTTTGGTTTTTGATGCCATGCATTATTAGAGGTCTTAATAATGAAATTTGACATGAGATTTAATGATGCATTCAGTGCATAGTTGATGGCAAGAGAAGTGTAGCAGCTGTTAGAAAATTCCAATGGTAATCTAACATACTTTATTAATAGTCAGGCATGCTAGGTGTTAACTTTAAAAATACCTTATATAGGTCTAAGAGGAGAACATCAATGCTGCATTTGGTAATGCTAGATAGATAGAAGAAAGCTGAATCAGTTATCAAAATTTTAATATTTTTTGCAAGTGGCCAATTATTTTGCTCAAATATATGATGAATTTAAAATATAACTCAATTTGAAAAATACGGTAGTAACTGGCTTATTTTTCTTATTCTTTTCTACTGGGTGTAACTTTATGCCAGTTGAACGCATTGAGCTATCTGATTAACTGATAAAGAAAAACAAGTTGACCTCAAGTACAATGAACAAGAAATTCTGATGATACCATGAGCTGCTTCAGTCCTCCTCTAAATTTCACTAGAATAAACCTTATTCAATTTCTCTTTTAAATTAATTATTGAGAAAAACAGATAGATCATCTCCCAATATTATTATTCCTATTATCTCTTTTGAAACACTTGTGGAGATATGAATTAGCTAGGCAACAATTAATATTTACCCATGACACTGACAAGTAGAAGTAATAGCATGATATACAAGTTTGTTCATTAAATGGCATGTAATTATTCTTGTGTCATTTCTTGTTCCAAAAAGTTGTGTTCTGATGCAAGCTTTTGTTGATTTGTTTTGTTTTTAAATGACACCACTTCTAATAAACTAAAGAAAAGCTTGTATTTAAATAGACTCAGTTCTAAGTATACAAAAGCACAAGTTGAGTCACATTACTCCATAACCCTGTCCTTCCCCCCCTCCATTCTCCACAGTAACTTTTATGTAAGAAGGGGTATTATGCTAGTTTCCTATTGCTGCTGTAACTTTTTGTGTGTGTGTATTTGTTTGTTTTTGGTACTGGGGGTCGAACTCAAGACCTCATACTTGCCAGGCAGGCACTGTGCCACTGAGCTATATCCCCAGCCCTTGCTGCTGTAACAAATTACAACAAACTCAGTGGTTTAAAACAAGGAAGAATATTTTCTTAAAATTCTGGAGATCAGAAATACTAAAACCAGAACGGCAATAAGGTTTCATTATATTTGAAAGCTCCAAAGGAGAGTCTTTTGCCTTGTCTTTTCAGCTTTTAGAAGCTGCCTACACTAAGTGTTTTCTGATTGCTTCTTCAAAACATCAGTATAGCATTTCAAGTCTCTTTGATTGTATATTTCTCTTACTCTCTTTCTTCTTATTCCATTGTTTTCACTACTTTTTAAAAGTTTTGACCTCTTGTTTATATCATGGTGGTTACATTGAGCCTATCCAAGAACTCGGGTTAATCTCTGCATTGGAAGATTCTTAATTTACTCACACTTGCAAAGTTTCTTTTGGGAGGTAACATAGGCATGGGTTCTGAGGATTAGGACATAGATATTTTGAGGGTGAGAGGTGGTATCCAGTTTGCTTCTTTTATTTAAAAAAATTTGATCAAAATATACATTCAGTTTCAGTGTCTTTTGGAAAAGGTCAATACTATTTTGCCAAGTGGATTTATTAATTAAACAACAT
>RJWT010052729.1:0-10524 GCA_004365215.1 Cuniculus paca | reverse complement strand
AGCCTCCTTCGGATCTCTGCTCAAATGTTCCTGGCTCTGAGGAAACCACGCTACACTCATCCTTTCCTTCACTGCTTTGTCTGCCTTGATATTCTGTGATGCAGGATAAAGAAGGGATGCATGCTGTTTGTTTCTTTGTGTTCTCTTTCACTTTTAGATGAGAAGCTCTTTATGGACACAGGTTGCAGAGTTTCTTTTGCAGTAGAACATGGCCCAGCATAGAGAAGGGGCTTGTGAATGGCAACTGAAGGAATGAGCGGAGGTCTCTTAATGGGGCTCTTCCCACCCCAGTGCTTACAGTCTGGTGAGGAGGATGACACCAATTCAGAACAATATCCAGTATGCTGGGGTTACCAGGAAAGCACCCAAGCAAGCTTGTAGGAGGATCTGAAAGATGTCTTGGGAAAAATGGTATTGCTGGTGAGATCTGAAGGGTGGGTAGGAGTTAGCAAGAAAGAGATGTAGAGAATGTTTTCCCAGCGGGAGGAATGGCTCATTCCAAGCCATAGCACTGCCCATGATATAGCTGAGTAAAGATGTGCTGAATGAACAGATACATGGATGAATGCTTTACAGCATATAATAATTTATTTTTTAACAATTCATTTAGAAAGTCAGTCTAATAAGAGCTTCCTATGAATTTGTCATTGTACTCAATTGTGTTTTGTTTTATTTTTGTTTTCTCTGAGAGAGTGTAAACATTCCCAGGAACATGATCAGGTTGACATAGAAATCTGGAGAAAACAAAACAAAACACAAAACAAAACAAAACAAAACAAAACAAAACAGAGACAGCGTAAAAATTACTTCCTCCAGTAAACATTTAGGTTTGTTAGGAAAGACAAGGACTTCAGGGATCACCTTGTGACCAGTGATGAAAAACATACCGAATTTGAAATTGGAGGGATAGGGTTTGAGTATTGCATCAATCCTTACCAGTCACATCATGTCATGCCTCTCAGTTATAATTTCTGATCTGGAAGATCCAAAAGAAGGTGTTTAAGAACCAAAAAGTGACAGAAAAATAAGAGTCATTTATTTTTTATTATTCCCAATTTACTATTTCAATTTATTTACTTTAAAGTGACGCAGCAAAAATTCTCTTAATTCCAGTTTTACGATGTGTATAGGTTTACGTAACCACCATCCCAATTCAGATGCAGACCGGTTTCATGCTCCCAACACTCACTTGGTACTGTTGTCTGTCATCTTTCCTTCCCCACATCCCTGAGTCCTGACAGCTCTGCTCTGTCTGTGGGGTCTCCCAGTCTTAAGAGGGTAGACTTTTATCCCGGGTCTGTAAAAACTCCGCACATCAATGAAAGAATCAGAGATAGAAGGAGAAACAAAATCACTTTATTGGAAAGGGAAGAACAATCATTTTATTGGGAAAGGAAAGAAAATAAGTAGATAGATAGCTACCTTTGGAGTAAGGTAGGGAGTCCAGAGCTGGCACTCAGGGGTCTTTCTGCGAAGCCTCTTTTGTTTCATGATGAGCAAGGACCTCTGCCCCTTGAGAGTTGTTATAACTTGATTGGCTATTTTGGGCTCGGAGACCCCTGATATGGCCATTGCCCCTTCCATTGTCCCCGTCACCATTGTTGGACAAGCACGTCTGTGCTCTCTGTGCTGTCCAGGGACTTATCGTGTGAGATTTATAGCAGAGTTACAGTCAAGGCTGAATTAGTAAGGATACATGTGCATTTGAGTGTATTAATACAGTAAGAGAATAATAAAATAGACATGTATATATACATATATATATATGTGTGTGTGTGTGAGGGTCTAGGTGTTAGTGCATATTCTACATACTAAGTATGTTTCTATGATATAATCCTTCCCTTCCCCACTCTGCTTCTCTTATGTTTAATTGAAGATGGAGGGGGGAGGGTGTTGTGTCTTGGCACGAAGCCGCCAGGCCTTATCAGCTCTCTCTGTTTGCTAGAGTGGCCATGTCATGTTCATTCCCAGCAGTTCGATCTAGCTTTTGTTGTTGTTGCTATCACAACTTCTCTTATTCAGTTTAATTTTGCATAGAGGAATGTGAAGTGACTTCCTTTGGATCAGAAAGCCAGTGAGGAAATGTTGGAGAGTCTCACAACAAGGCCAGCTCTCATCCCTGCACCATTTTTATGAAACACATATGACATTGTTCATCTCATGTAGTCCTGAAGAAAACTTTTTGAGATGAGAGCTATCTATTTGCTTGCTTGCCCTGTTTTATAGGTTGAAGAGACAGGTGGCAAGATCAGTCTAAGAAGAGAAGGGACCTGCCCAAGGCCACACTCTTCACAGCTGGCAGATGGAGAAGGACTCCAAGGTTAGTGCTCCTCTCATGGTTGCCTATCTTCTTTGCTGGAAGTTGGACCAGAGGTCCATTTTAATGAATCAACATGTCCGTCCTCATGGTTATGCTGCATTATAGGGAAAATTTTCTGTGCTTTCATGGTGCAAACTGTACGATTATTAATACCCATCCCTCAATTACTTCAGTTTTCATCACTAAAAAGTTTGGCTCACTTGTCATTTTCTGCTCTCTGGTTAAAATGAGTTTTGTTTTTTTTTTAAACTGCGGCTGGGACTGAGGAGTGAAAAGAAGGGTTTAGATCTACTGCCCACTGTACACCAGGCAATTCCACGCCCCTGGCCCCCTTTCTGTTGGTGCATGGGGAAGGTGCAGTCCAGAGCTCAGTGGGGAGGAGACAGCTTGAGAGGGCAGGAGACCCATTCTGCTTCAGCATCCTCCAAACCAGTCATATCCAATTTCACTGTAAAAAGGTGTTAGAGATGATTTTTAACTGGAGGTGGCTTGTATCAGGAGGGAAAAACTGACAGATCACTTTCAGAATTTGGCTTTTATGAGAGACCTGGGTTAACTGCAGGATCCCTTGCTTAGCTGTGCAGGAAAGTAGAAAAATGGAAGAAAGCAAGGGAGGAAGAGACAAAAGAAAAAGAAAAGGAAAGCAATGACAGAAGGAGAAAGAGAAAAGAATAAAAAATGAAGATAATAGGGAAACCAGAGAAAGACAAAGATGAGAAACATGAAAGAGGAAAAAAGCCAGACTTGAAACTAGGTAGTTTATTTTGCTATGCTGGTGATTGCTATAGATTACCCTAGACTAGCTGAAAGGGGACAGAGTAATTGGACCAAGTTAATTAGATCTTCATTTGATTTTGTGTTTATTTGCTTGACTACTCGGTTTACAAGTTGGCCGGGAGCTTTATTGTACACACTCTGCTAACTGGTTTATCTAAACTGAGATTGAGCGTGAACAAAATTGACACTGGAGTTGCTGCTTCAGACCACACAGAGGAGGGGACAGATCTCGAGTGAACGCTGACGTCAGGGTACGGTAGCAGGCCTGCTGCCGCGGCCTCTCAGGTCCCATGGGGTCCCCGGGGCAGTTGATCTGCCTGGCTTGGCCGAATGAAAGTAGATGAGACCCTGGAGCAGTAGCTGCTTGTCTAAGAATTTGGAGTCTGCAGTCAGACAGATCTGAACTGAATTCCTGGCTTGGCTCCTGATTAACTTTGGGTTTTCTCTGAACCTCAGTCTTCTTCTTTGTAAAATAGGATAATGGTGTTTACCTTGCAGTGCCGAGGCAAGGGTGGAATGAAATGGTAGGGAAGAGGCCTAACATGAGATGCAGCTTTGGGGAAAGGCTTGATTCCTCACTCTCCTGGCCTGTGAATCCACATCTGGGAAAGCCAAGTGGACACTTGTATGTCGCTGAAGAAGACAATCATCAAGGTTGCGGGCCATGTGCCCATGCCTTATTCACCCTAGTTTCCCTTAGGGTTCAGCTCTGGGACTCAAATGCTCTTCCCCCAGGACTTCAGAGCATGCACAGTCCCCATTACCAGTGCTTTTCACCTTGGGGTTCCTCGTGGGGCAGTCCTCGCTGTGTTTGCCTCTCTGACTCCCCTCCCTGGCCTTTAGCTTCAATTCAGGCACCGCCTTCTCCAGGGCTCTTCTGTACCAGCCACTGGGCTGTGTGCAGCTCATGGATGCTCATGCGGCGATCTCTATGGTCACTCTTGGGGACTCTGTCGTGCTCCTATGTAGCAGGTGGTGTTGTTTTTGTGCCTGTTGGAATGCACACTCTGCGAGTTCAGGAACTTCTTATTTTGTGCCAGGAATCGAACTCAGAACCTGGCACTTGCCAGGCAGATGCTGTACTGTTGAGCTATATGTCCTGTCCTTGAGTTCAGGAACTTGGTTTTGTCTCTGGATCTGCATCTCCTAACACAGTTTCTGCTTGTGTGACTCTGGGTAAGTGCTTTAACTTCTTGTAGCCTCAGTTTGCTCATCTGTGATGTAGAGATCATAACCATAATTTCTAACAGTGTCTGTGGGTTAATTGGCTAACTATCACTATACACCCCTTAGTACTATTCATGGTGCACAGTAAGTGCTCCCTATATATTGGCTCTCAGAAATTTTATGTTAAATCATCAAATGAATGAATATATCTATGAATAAAACATGCGCTCTACTATTAAAGATTTTGTTCTAGTGGGGGAAATGTGTATTAGTAGTTCCAGTGAAGCAATGTGATAATAAAGTAGAAATTCAGTTTTTAAAATGTATAATAACCATAAAAAAGAAAGATTTATTTAAAGCCAGACCAGGAGAAAAAGTCAAGAAGCTGAAATTGGTGTGTCTGTGTCTGTGTGTACCCACGGGTATATCTGTATGTGTGTGACAGCACTGAGAAAGCAAAAGGAATGTATCCATAGTACCAAAGCAGGAAGGAATGTATCCATAGTACCAAAGATGTACTGTACAGGAGCTGAACATACTTCTCCAATCCGCTACACATTTCCTAGCCGCCAACAAAGAAAATTAGGCCAGTTTTATATTTAAAAACTCTTTGATCCTAGTTGTGAGATATTATCCAGGGTGTATTTTCCCCTAACCCAATGATATTGGGTTGGCACTTGGGAAGGAGAATTCTTTGTTGGGACAGACTATCCCAAGGAGCGAAAGCTCCAAAATACGGATCTTTTTGAGTCTCTGCCTGCTAAAGGCTCGTCGGGTTCTGTCACTGTTGACAAAAACGGCCTCCGCACTTCTATGTGTGCCCCCTAGGGGGCGGTGCTGCTTCCAGTTGAGCACCACTGGATCCTGCCCTTTCGGTCTCAACAGAAAGAGGCTGTCCAGAGCGAGAGACTACCTGGTTGTCCTGGAGCACACAGCTCAGTAGTGTCAAAGCCAGTCTCCGACTCAGATTCCTTGATTCTGACTGGATTTCCATCGCAGCTCCACTTCCCAGTGTTTTTATTGTTTCATTCTTAATAGTCTGTTGATTTGATTACATTAGCTGTATATGGAAGCAAGCCCACCCTTTGTGTTTGCAGATCATGCATCAGTTGACCAGTCCGTAAGCCATTATCTTGTACGAGCACACATGGGAGACAGTTTTCCTAAGTATCTCACAGGCAGAAGCACAAGGACTTAGGGGGCCTTGGAAGCTCAGGGTACTGAGAAGCCAGTGTGTCGATTTCCTCCCCCTACCCTGGGCCATCATAGTTTCCTGAGACTCTGCAAGTCAGCAGTTTGATTCAGTGATTCTGAGTGCTTCGAGAGGAGCCTGAGCACTTCTTTCTTTGGCTGCGCTTATCTGGGGATTCAGATGGAGGGGAAAGCAGGGTAGAGTCTCGATCTGCAAGTTGTTATCAGCATCACTGTAGAGAAACTCTTTGCAGACCTCTGAGAGCTAAGGACAAGCAGGTTCCTTGGTTCTCCTTTGTCAGTGGAAGCGTCACCCAGGACCTTGCTGGGAGGAATTGCCTTCACAGCTGGAAGCGGACTTGAGCTTTTCTGCTGTTATAGCTGAAGTTCGTGTGTATTTGGTGAAAAACAACCCTTTTCTTGGAGCCTCACTCTGAGAGTACTGAGTGTGAATGGATGTTGGGGTGACCTCCGCAGGCAATACTGGGGAGCATACTACGGCGGAAACACTAGTGTTTGCCAAAGGCCAGTTTCCCTTCCTTCTTGCAGGGCACACAGCTAACCCTCATCCCAGCCCCCTCCCATATATGGTGGAGCCAACGGATGGCGGGTAGAAGTGAATTTCTTTGCATGATACCTTGTCTCTCTTCTCTGGGCTAGTCCTCTGGAGTTCACACTTTGAAGATGCTCATGAGGCAGAAGGCTAGGGTGTGCCAAACTGGCAGGGGAAGTGTGTGTGATCTGTTTTAATTACAAAGTCCCAGGATGTGCATGCAGAACAGCTCCTAAAGCCCTGCCAATGGACTTCTCCTGAGAACTTGAGCAGGTTCACTTAGGACAGCGTGGGCCTGAATCAGCCTGAGGAATGGGAGGTACAAAAGGACACTTGTGTTTTCTCTTCCACAGCATCTGCTCTCATGCTGAAAAGTGTACTTTTCCCCTACTTTGACTAGGTCCAAATTTGCTCTGCAGAGCACATTTCTTTTCATTCCTACCTTAATAAATGTAAAACCTTGCTACCTTTTGCACTTATCTTGACTAATTCTTTGCTCAGGACAGAAAGCCTGGGAACAACCCTAGGAGACCCCAGCACATCAAAACTAAGTAACATTATTGCAACAAGATAGAGGAATCCTGGCCCTGAATCACCTAGAAAGAAACTGTCCATGAATACTGATTGGACTGGAGTGGCCAGGAAGCAACTCTCCTAAATCAGGGGCTGAACAATGAGACTGTGTTTGTTATAGACATAGGTGTTAGCCTAACCTGACTAATACTTGTTCATGCAACCCACTGGACCATGACTACTAAAGTAAGTGAACAAGCACTTCTTCCTTCTTCTCCAACCTTCCATTTCTATCCATCTGCTCTTAGGAGTGATTTTGAAAGGAACATTTAGAATTTATTGATAACTTTCTTTTCATGCTTCTTGCAAATGTAATCCTTTTCCCCAACACTATAACAATTCAAGAGGCAAACGAACTATGGTTGGATGATGTTGCTGGCATTTACTTTGCGACATCCATACCACATAGATGGGATGGTCACCTTCCTGATGAGGAATCTGAGGCTCTCAGGGACGATGGGACAATCAGAGGACTTATGTTATTGGATTATTGTGGCAAATAAATGAGATCATGGACATGCACTTAGCGTGGGCTCTGGCACATGCAAAATGCTCAGATGACTTTAGTCCCAATATTTCTCATTCTCTTTGGAGAGCTAAAAACTTTGTTTTCTTTCCAAAAAAATCACTGCACACAGGGAATAGTAGGTAAAGGGCTGGGGAAGGGTGTGCAAGCCATTTTAGAGCCATTTACCCTAATTGCAGCCAAGATAAAAATCTCACTTCTCTGAGGCATCTCAGACTGGGGGCAGCCTGGTTTTCAGTCTTGGTTCAATGGACAGGGAACTGCTCTTTCCCCCTGGGAGTTTGTTTCCCTGCAGAGTGGCAGAGCTGGACTTGCTGACCTCCAGCAGCCCTCTGGCTCTGCCAGTGTGGAATTCCAAGTTAATGTGAGAAGATGGAAAGACTGTGGAGAGAAAAGCATCAAGGATGGGGTATGGGCTGGAATGGAGGCTTAGCTGTATCATAGAATGTGTCCCACAGGACTCAGGTCAAGCTTTGAGGTCACACAGAGAAGATTAACAGTCCTGGAGTCCATAAATAACCTCTGGATGGTGGAGTCCGTTAAATGCCAATGATGCTGGATGCTGCAGTAGTGGAGAAAGCCCATTCTTCTAAGAAACCTTGGTGCTATTTTGAACTTTATAGGACTGAATTCACTTGCTCTCCCTTCCTTTGTCATTTCTTTTCCTTTCCCTTCTTCCTCCTTCCTCGTCTTTTCCTTTTGTATCTTTTCTTTCCTTTTTCTCCCTCCCCCTCCTTTCTTCTGTCTCTCTTCATCATTCTGGCTCCCTCCTTTCCATTCCCTTCTCTTCTTCCAGATGTGATTTGCTACCAACAACTGTTTTCCAATAATTTTGCTACTTTTGCTTCTAGAAATGTACATGTTTTATTACCCAGGTTCTAAGCCAACTAATTTATGTGCACTTTTTCCATTTTTTATTTTGCCTTAGTTCATGTTGGTGAGAAAGAACTGTGTTACATGTCTGTTAAATACTCGTGGTGACATACATTTAACTACCGTTGATACAGTTGAGGTTATTCCAAAAAGAGGTTATCATAGGGAGCAATTTGGGGAAAGAAACAAGCTGAAGAGAACTAGGCTCACTCCAGTTCTGTTTATAGTCACAAATATCAACTTTTCAGGGACAAAAACATTAGCTCTGACATGCTAATCAACCTTGAAATTAACTCCAATCTGAAACTTCAGCCACTGAGCAGACGGTGTTTGATGTACAATCAGGTGCTCCTTTTCTTGGGGGAGAAAATTAAAGGCACGATTTGGAATCATATGGATTGTGTTACCATAGCATTTTACTCCCAAGGTGGCCTTAATTACAACTCAGGGGCACGGTTACAGGGACATATAGAAATTTCACCTCTATCAGGCTTATTTCCTTCCATTTTCATTATATATGGACTGAATGTTTTGACTAGATACTGTAATACCCCCAATTCTTAGCACAGTGCCCAGAAAAGCCTTTGTCCCAAAAAATTCAAGTGATTTCATGTTCTCAGCCATCCTGCAGTGAGGTACCACTGCCACCCATCAGAAACGAGATTGCAGCAGTTTGGGACTTCACAGTGGTTTAGCTGGAAATTTGTTTCCTGGTTTCTGATCCCAGAACTTCTTTTCCCACTCATATGCCTGGAGGTTCTTTCTACTTACTATTGCTTTGCTTATCTGAAATTGACACCAATGTTTTTCTTTTCTAGTGAAAAGCAAAAGTTTAAAGGGTATAAGTTTTAGATAAAGGAATACACCGCTGTAAGTGTCTATTTTCCATTGAGAAATTGCCCATTGGCTTTATTCATTCCCATAAACCATCATCTTCATTGCTACAAGATCACAGTGTGAAGCTGTTCTTTCCTTCTTGGTAAGTCTCCCACTCTATGGTTGTGAGTCCTAGCAGAAGGAGAAGGTTCATTTGCTGTTCTCTTCCCAGTGCTGAGCCCAGGGTCTGACGTCCAGAGAATGCTCCCATTATGAGTACTTCCTCTTTTGATTGCCGTTTGACTGTAGTTAGCCAGTGCTTTCCATAAATAATCACTGGAGATCAGTAAGACCTCAGACCATTGCATGGAGCTGGAGAGAGAAGATTTAAACTGGCAGCAGACACGGGACACAGCTTCAACATCTTCCTCACCGGGATGGGCAGTGCAGGAAGTTTTGCAAAACTTGTGTTAAATTAACCCCTGCCTGTGCAGTTGATGTTTCTTTAATCTATTATAGACAGTATTTTACATTTTAATTACATAAAATTCATTTTAATTCATTGTGAATATGTATTTGCCTCACAGGCTTATTGTTAATCCTAGTAACTTATCCCATAGATTGTTTTAGATTTTAAAATTCATTATGTCACCTGTCTAGCTGTCTATTTCTTTGCCATTCTTATGCTGTCTTTCTTTTGACTTACTATATTGGCTAGGACCTTTGGCTGTAATCCTGAATAGAAGAGGTGATAGTAAGAAGAGAAAGGTTCACTTCGTGGGACATCCTGGCCCTCTGAATCCTGCACTTCAATCTTTCAGCTGAGTAGCACTGCAGGATAATATGTAATCTCATTTATAACAAACATAAACCTAATGCGTTGATAAAAATTTGCATCAACCTGTGAAAGGCATGCAATAGATTTATTGTCCCCTGAGGACCTCTGGTTGAGGATCTTTACCCAATTGTGTACTTACAACATGTTTACCAAGCAGCACAACTTTCAGAGCTTTGGGATAAGGCTTTTCTGGGATTTAATTTTAAGAATGTTACATTCAGGGTTCAACGTTCTTGTTGGCCAGCCTATCTTTCTTTCTCCACAACTTTTGCAAATAATAGTAGAATTATTATTACATTAGTAAAGAATTATTACAGTAGTGATTACCTAAATCCTCTATTCCCTAATGCAGAACCTGTTTCACCAGGAGCCCTTCATTTCCTGTTCAGTTTAACTCACTGAGTAACTTGAAAGTTTTCTTCTGTATCACTTCTGGCATTTGTTTTGTCTTTATCTGTCCAGTGAATCCCTGAGGAGCTCGCTTGGGCTAAGGTGAGTGAGAAGTGCTGGGGTAGAGACCTGCAAAGGTGAACAGAACAGGTGCTGGGGTAGAGACCTGAGAAGGTCAACAGAGTAGGTGTCAGATCATGGAGAGCCTTGAAAACTCTCGCGTCTCAGGCTTTGTCTTCAGGTCCATGGACTGAACCCCTCCTACACTGAAGCTTGCCCAGAGTGGCCAGTGCACGTCCTCCCTACCTTTCCGTGTGCCTGAGCTCATCTTACTTTCGGGCCCGGCGTGGAGAATGTGTTAATTAATGATGAAAACCCGTCAGCACCACAGGCTTGTGCAGGCTTCTTGGGACCACTTTGCAGAAAGTTTCTGCCTGCTGCTGTCAACAGCTCCTGTGACTCCTGTAGGAACAAGATGCTCGGTGGCAAGCTGGTTTCCT
>RJWT010052728.1:0-10525 GCA_004365215.1 Cuniculus paca | reverse complement strand
CTTTCCTTCTTCAACTTTGGGTGTTGGTATTTTGTTTCAGCAACAAAAAATATAACTAAGGCATAACTAGACCTGAAAACATAACTAGACTCCTCAATGTCACCTTTGGGTCCAACAGTGGGACCCATGTTCTCAGCAGAATGAGGCTCATATATCTGCTCATATGTCTGCTTTTGTCATTCTCTTACTTCCATATATGAGTTTAAGAATCCTAAACAAGAATTTCACCCCCAGGGGAATTATTTGCTTCTCCTCAATTCACTTAAATTTCCTTTCAAACAAGGATCTGATCTCTCTGAGTGTGTAGAATAAGATGAAACACATCCAAGAAGGACAGAAGGTATGAGCTGCATGACCATGAGCAGGTGTTACTGCAGATGAATGGGTCAAGATGGCCAGACTGAGATGGTGGATGAATGCTGTCAGACTCCTGAGTCCAAAGGCCTTGACCTTCTCCTATTTGTTGTAGAGTTCCCAATGTCAAGTGCTCAGGTATCACCAGGTAATGTAAACAAGTGGAGCTGTGCAGGTGGAACAGAGACAAACCCCATCTGAATGGATTAGAGGCCACTCAGATTCACACAATAATTTGGGACCAGTGTTGTTAGATCTTCCAATTTTTCAAGATAAAGTAGAAATTTGTCTCTGATTTCTCAAAACCAAAAACCATCTTCAGGGTGTCAGTTATTTAGGAGTTTGCAAATTTGTTTGTTTGTTTGTTTATTTTGTTACTGTTTTCCAGCAATGCCTTTGCCAGTCATTAGGAAGAACATAAAGATAAGTAGGATTGTGCCCATCCTAAAGGAGATTAAGGTTCTGAGAGAAAGAGAATGCTCATGCAGAAAAAGATAATTATGCACAGTGGTTTATGTCATCTAAAGTTATCTGCAGAGAAAAAGTAATAGAAAGTTTCACAAAACAATTCTGTAATAAGAAATTCAACCATTTCCACTTTTTCTGCCAATAGTCTATTGGCTGAGCTTATAGTGGTGTAGAATTGCTTAGAGAGTTGTGTTGCAATATGATAAAAAGTGTAATGAGAGTGGTTCCATCAAAGGCGTGCCCATGATGAAACTAGCATGTTTGAACAGTACCACCCTGGCATTCGTCAACTTCCTTTCCTTTCTCTTTCCCTCTAACTGGACTCAGACTAAAATCTCAGAATTCCAGTATGGTACTTTTTTCCCCTTTTTGCTTAAGAAAAGCACTCCAAATTATAAGGTTATGCAAAGCATTTAACTTTACTTTAAGCCACAGTTTCCTCATCAATAAATACGATAATGAAAGTGCCTACTTCTTGGATGCTTTATGAAGATTTTATGGGATTGTACAGATAAACATTACATGAATGACAAGCCCTATAGATATTCTAACAGTGTAGTAAGAAAGAAGACAATGTGACCCTGTGTGGGTCTTCTGTATGTGAAGACCAGAAGCCTGTGTATGATGCAAAATGGGGATTCAGGTAGAGAAAATCAGTACTCTTATGATCACATACAGGCATGAATACTTCCTTGCTGGCCCTGAAATGAACCAAATATGTAGCCATCAAATGTTTTCCTCAGGATACTTCCTAACCTAGTGCAGTGATGGCAAATCTTTTGGAGACTAAGTAGCCAAACTGCCACCCCAAACCCACTTATTCATCACAAAGTGCCCACACTGCAATTAAACCTGAATGCTCAACTGTTGGGACAATGTTGGGGCTAATTGACTCACATGTTGGGGTGAATGGGCCTGCTGCAGCATGTGTGCCATAGGTTTGCCACCAATGATCTCATCCTTACCCTTAGAAAAGTTCTCACCTTGTAGTTACCCTTTATTACAGATTAGTTCAGAAACTTATGCTTTGAAGCAGAACTGAGGCCCAGGAGTAAGGCATGCATTTCTGTCATCATTCTCTTCAATTTTAGACAACAACACTTCCAGTGTTGCACAAACAAATATGCTGTTTTTTGCACTGTTCAGAGTTCCCCAATGCATCTGTATACTCTGGTACATGATCACGTACTGAATTTGCCCATCAGAGGTCTCTAATTGAGCCATCTCTATTGTTAGGTGGCATAAGTTAAATATTAGTCTTAATTTGAACTAGACTATCATCATGTTAGACTCTTCTGTCATTCTAGATAACTGCAGAGCCGATGGCTCTCGCGTTTTCAAGTGTTAAAGAATTGCCTCTTAAAAGAGTTCAACTCTTTCCCAATTTTTATTTAGAAAACTGATAATGGTTGAAATAAGCCATAGGGGGTCAAAAAGCCAGGTGGCCAGAGAGCTTATACCCAAGATGAGAAAAGCCTTACTACCTGCTGGTTTAATAGGCTGCCCTTATTTCTAATGGGGCTTGAGTGGAACTGAAATCGAGGCAAAGAGACCGTATCAGAGCGATCTTAACATTGAACCACCTGACACTGGGTCTGTGGGGGATATTTCATCATTGTCTGTTTGACCTTTGGCCCCTTAGACTTATAGCCCATCATTTCTAGGAAGCAGCAACTAAAAAAGCCATTTGTTCCCATCGAGTGTACCTGTCCTGATGTGCTGTCAACAGCTGTTTGCGTTGCTAACTGTGCCAAGGGAAAACAATTGATTCCGGCAAACTCAGATTTCTAACCACCTCTTTTATTTTTGTCACTCCTAGTGCTAATGATGACCTATATTCTCCACCATAATGATTATCTAAAAAGTCTTTTTGGCTTTGAAGAGAGCATTTGAGTCCTAAGTGCCTGTATTGTGAAAGAATATAATATGGAGTGGTCTATTATCTTAGAATTCATTCGCCTATTTTTTTCTTTTTTTTGAGGCAGCGCTGTAAATTAAACTGCTTGAGTTGGCTTTGTAGGTTTCTTCCCCCCCCCCTTTTTTTTGCATACACAGCAAGGATAACTACACCTCAGATTTATGAGCATTGTGAACAGGTTGCCATAGCAACCACTCTGGCTGCTCTACACCAAATAACCTTGTCATGTGAGCGTTTATCACAGGAACATCAAGGACTGGATTGCACTGTACGCTCTTTGGCTAAACAGCAGGATTTTTCTGAATAATAATTGGTCATGGCCTTTTATTCCACCAGTCAGAGTTAATCATCCTCGGAATCTGAAATTAACCATAATGCATTCAAGGCACAGAATGCAGCCATTCAAAAATTCCTCTTTGGGGGAAGAAAACTTTCCAATGATCTTTGCTCTTTGTTGTCTACAACTGTTGTTATTGTTATTGTCATTATTATTGAAAAAGCTTAATGGGATAAGGATGAAGATTTGAGAATGGCATATAGAACTCATTAACAGGATACAAGTAAAATGAGCATTTTTAACTAGCCTATTATTTATTATAATAAAAGATATTTTAAACTGCCATCTAAACCAGCAGGATTTTTTTTCTCTCAAATTACGTTTATATGACATTTGATCATTTGAATGGTTTTTTAGGTTAATTTCTTTCCTGTAGATCTATGTTTTAATGCACACCAAGAAATCTCAATATGCCTCTGATGTATTATCTCAGAAGCGAAATGAGTGGGGTGTGAAGGATCAGTGAGGTCTGGTGTCTACACAGCATGCAAGTATATATGTGTGTGTGCATCACTTGTGTGCACATACACAACCTGCAGGATGGATCCTAGAAAGAAAATAATTATATCACATGGATACAGCTGGCTCTCTGTCACAGGCAATTATGCTAGAGCTGGAGGCTGGGGGGTTAAAAAAATATCAGGATTGTGCTTATTCAATAGAGAGGCTTTCTGGTCACTGAAGAAATGCCTCATAAAATTCTACTAAGGATGGAGTTAAATGAGTAAATTCACCAAACTGTGTGTATGTGGGGGGGGTGTCTAAGGGGACATCCTAACACCTCCCCTTTTTGATAACTCTCTCTTATCTCTTCTTTTTGCATTACCCTGGCCCTGATTCTTATTTCTTGCAGGCTTTCCATCATCATTATCATTGATCATAATCATGCCTGATGTGTGACCGCTCCCAAGAATAGTTATGTAAAATAATAAATAAACATTGAACCTCTGTGGAAGACTCAGAAATCAGTAAAGAATTTGTTTCAAAGGATTGATTGAAAGAGGAAAGGATATATTTTAAAATGCCCAATTCATATCTTTGGGTGTGTCACCAACTTAACCAACTTCTAAAACTCTTTTATGAGAAAAACTTGTAGTCAATTCAATCAAATGAAGCTAAATGATTGGATTTGGAGATGAAATATAGCTATGTAGGAATATTTTGGATGAAGCTATTCAGGGAACTAGCACACCTATCTCATGTTACTTTCCTGCTCTCTGTGTGTGTGTGTGTGTGTGTGTGTGTGTGTGTGTGTTCTCCCTTTGAAAGAAATGTATATATAGGGCAATGATAAGCCGAGTTTTGGAAAAGCAAGAACTCTGAGCAGTAGTGGGAACATAGTAGTTCATTTATTCATCAAGTATATAGTATGTTCCTTGTAAATGCCAGAACACTATTAGTGCAGTGGAGTAAGCAGCAATGGAGACCTGAAGCCCACTCTTGGGCACTTACCAGCTCAGAGGAGATACAAAAAGTACACACCATTGTGGTATGGAGAATCTTCATTGAGCTGTGAATCCTGGATTCACAAAGCACACCCTGACCTGAATGATTCCCAGAGCTCTCCACAGCTTCCTGTGGTTGTTGCGTAGGTGAGATTTAAATGTGAATAGAGCCTGGTATGGTGGCTCAGTCTGTAATCTCAGCTCTTGGGACACTGAGGCAGGAGCATTGCTCATGGGTTCAAGGCCAGCCTGGACAACATAGTGAGTTAAAGGCCACCTGGACTACATAGTGAGACTCTATCTCAAAAAAAAAAAAAAAGAATAGAAATCCAAATGGTTCTCTCCCTAGTAGCGCTTCACTCTTGCTTACTTTTGTTCAACAAACTATTGAGAAAATTTGGTTTTTGTTGGGGTTCTAGAAGCTGTTCAAAATGATATTTTCCATCTTGTTTCCTTTTTGTATTTTATAAGATCTATGAAGCAATGTGTCCTTTGTAATTTTAGTAGTATGATCATTCTTCTTGCTATGAATTCTCAATATGAATCATGTCATGTTTCCCTGCGTAAGAGTATCTTTGTTCAAGAAATTCTGTGTGATCTAAACCTGCATAACCAATCACTTCAAAATATATTTACTTAAAGTAACAATGATAATTTGATATTTCTCATGTTTTCTGTGGGTCATTAATTCAAGAACAGCTTGACAATGCAGTTCTGGCTTGGGGTCCCTCATGAGGCTGTAATCAGATGTCAGCAAGGGCTACAGTCATTTGAAGACTGGACTGAGGCAGAGGACACACTTTCAAGCTGACTCACTCACATGGCTGCCAGTGTGGTGCTGACTTTTGAAAACGTTTGTATTCTTTGGCACCTGAGTCTGTCCACCTGAATTCTGGAGTATCCACACAACGCTGTAACTGGCTTCCTCCAGATCGAGTTAGTAAAGACACCGAGTCCCAGTCTTGAAAGTCCCACATCACCACTTCTAGCATATTCTACTGATCATACAAGACACCTTGTTTTAATGAGGGAGGGAACTGTACAAGGTGTACAAGATGAACACTCTAGGACCCATAGGACAGGAGTATCTTCAAAGCTAGATGCCAGAGAAATGCTTTATCTTTCAAACTTAAATGTGGATGGGTAAGCTCTGGTATTGAGAAAAGAGATCACTCCATTTCTACTCAAAAACTAGACATTTTTCTAGCCATATTGAAATTGAGTGGTACTCAGTGAAGAATATCTTTGACACAATCTAGAATAATGGTTACTAATGAGAAATGGTGATCAAATTATTTTAAATATGCATGACACTAAAATGTTAAGTTTAGCCTAAACTTATATGTGTAATTTTATTTGTCAATTGGGTGGAGGGGAAAAGGATTTTAAAAGGAAAGAATCAAAGAAAAAATGGAAATAGAGCTTTTACAAATGGGGAGGGGATCAGAGGTGGAGGGAGCACAGATGGAGGGAAAGGGAATAAAAAAGAATTAAGATGTGTTATGTACACGAACCAACTCCCCACAGTAAATGTAATCATTATGTACTGCAAATATGTACATAAAAAGTACATAACTAAATGTACATTCTTTAAGAGAAAAAAACAACTGGTGAATTTTTAAATAACGGTCCTCCGTATTATTGTTTCCCCAGAACCATTTCGAGTACATCATTTGCATTATCCAGTTCTAGTTCTTTTAAGTGAATCAAGATCCTAAAATGGTATTTTCTGAGCTATCTAAATGCAGAATTCATCAAGGCTCTCATGATTTATGGCAAACCTTTAGAGTTGTCACACACACTCAATTCAAAATTGATTCTTTTTTGTCAACTTCTCATTTACTGACTTTCCATGGCAATCAACTTAGTTGTTATAAAAACAAAAACCCACTTTGCATTCATATTTCATGGTTTTGCATAATATTTAAATATATTACATAAATTATAAATACAACCAGCATTAAAAGATTTGAGACAAAAACAAAATTGATTCTTGGAAAGCACACAACCCAACAGGTAGGAATAAAAGGCACAAACCTCCCAAAGAGGACTGTGTTAGCCTCAAACAGTAATCAGAATGTCTTTAAAATGGAAAGGACAGCATCAGCTTAAAATGATCATTGATTAAGGTTCTGTGTTATGCTCAATATTTTTGCTTAATTTGCATTTCCTTAAAAATGTGCATTAAAACAACTGATCTTTGTATTCCTCTCAAAAAAACAAATCTGCACAAATAACTGCACCAGTCATGCAGCTGATCAGACAATCAGATTATCAGTGAATCCACAAGTGTTCTCATCAAGAATGTAGGAGAGGCTTGATGAAGACCTCAAAGAATGAAATGAATGCATGGAGCTTATGTGTGACCCCAAATTTTAGAATGATGATGTGGATCAGTCTCTAACCCAATGCTGAATGACAATGCCCAGGCATTAAGTATCATCAGCTGTCTCCATAGATAGGGTGGGCTTCTTGGCAGAATGTATGTTCACTTTGACTTTGATTGAGTGTGAAATGTCCAATGGATCAGAGATTACACCATGAAAGTAAGAATGAGTGGAGAACATGGGAATATTTATGGAATAACAAGGAGAACATGGAGAAGAGAAACTGGAAATGTGATCTCTCAGGAATGGTAGGCCTACAAGGTCCAGCACTCTTGATTCACCGTTGGAAACTGACAGGTTTCTGAACAGGGAAGGAGTGTGGGTAGTGGGGTATCTGACTATCAACTTGGCAAGAGAATACTGGGTAGATTCAAATGTGGAGAAGCTGGAACCAGGACCAGTTCAAGTGACACTAGTGTTTGAGTGGTTTGAAAATCAGAGCAGAGAAGGTCCTGACAAAGGTAGGGTCTTTGGCTATAGAGATTCCCTAGAGAAAAGCAACAACAATAATAATGACAACTATATTTTGGAGCCATAAGTAGGAGAATTAAGAAGAAGAAAGACAAGGTTATGAGACAGCCTTGAAAGTTTGCATTTAGGCAATATTAGAAATAATAGTTGGTGCCATCTACATAGCATGAAAATTTGGGAAGGAGAACCAGTATGAGTAAGGAAGTGAAGAATTCAAAGTTAAGCTAAGTGGATGCCATTTGTGAGATGGGTAGAGCAAGAGAGAGTAAAAGTTTCCATAACAGTATCAGTTATAAGTCCTGGTTGGACCCTGGGAAGGTGGGATTTCCAGTAATAAAATGCAGTTAGGAACTACAATATTTAAAAGGCCTGAGGTGGAGCACAGTGAAAGAGAGTTTCAGTGTCATTCTTCCCTTTTTTGGCAAGTCAGGAGACTCATTTTCTGTCTTTCTTTTCTGGATCTCCATCCAGACAAGTACTAATTAGGCCTTTTGAATAATCATGAGCTTAATCTCAATTCGATTCTTATTTTGAGTATTTCTTGTACACTCAGTCTGGGTCCCCCAGTTCCCCATTTCTACCTTTCTTTGCTCCCCTCTCCAAACTTTTCTACTCATTCTATTACCTTACATTTCTCCCTCCTTAAGAACAGGAGGCCCTCCACTGGGACTCAATCCATTGTGTCACACAGTGTTGAAATATCTTGATCACTTTCCTATTGGGAAAAATAGTAAGTGATTGCATTTCCATTTCTCTTTGTTCTCTAGTCTCTGTTTGGGGAAAAGATGATTTCAAATAGCTCATTATTTATTTTCAACTCAGGCTTAAAGTAGATTCCAGCACTGTCCTTTCAGGGACCCAGAATTCCCACAATCCCATACTGTTTTATGAGCGATTTTTACAATCCAGATGCTGTGTTATCATGTCCTTCTGAAAGGTGGTGGTGTGGATTGTCAGGAAACAGGAGCTGAAAGACAGAGTAATCTTTGGCCACTTGACAGTTGGTTCACAGCCCTGCTGAGGAGAGCAGTGTGCTCATGAGCAACTGTGTTGTGATGCCTCTGAGGTGGGTTAGGGGAAACACTAACATTTTCAAATGGTCTCATACTTAACAACGGAATGTATTATAAGGTGAGCAGGTGCAGCAGAACATTCTAACTGAAGGATTCCTTCATAAGTGTCTAGATAATTGCACCCCTTTCATGAATGAAGAAAATGAAACTAGAATATGGGATGTGATCAACCAGTATCACACATACAAAGACTATCTCAAGGGTAGAAACCAAGATTTTCAACAGTCAAAAATTCATAAGAATAATTTGTTGCAAAATACATCAAAAATATGACATTGAGCAGGTCTATCCTACTGTCCTAGGTGGAAACACCTATGCACAGATGACATGTAGTAATTCTAACTTGGTGTTTTAAGTGGAGAAATGAATGTGAGCAGAAGCCTTGGTAATTGGACCACATTTTCACACCCAGCATTGGTCTACGTCATCTTGTTCGAGCTTTACTGAGTCGATATGGAGTTTTTCTCATCCTTTATTCATCTCTTTGTTGGTTGGTTTTCTGCAAAATAATAATAACTGGAGCTGGGAGGAGTAGATGTTCCCTACCGTGTTTGAGACATGCTAACCAGTGTCACTCTTGGGGCTGGCTTCTGGAGACAATACTTGGATGGGTAGAAGAGAGGAGGGCAAAGAGTTCCATAACAGTATCAGTTATGAATCCTGGCTAATCCCTGGGCAGATGAGATTTCCTATAATAAAACAGGATTCGGAAGTACATTTGAAAGGCCTAAGATAAAGCACAATGAAAAAGTGGTTTTAACTCAGACATGAGATCTGATTCTGACTTTGCTACCAAATTGACCTTTATGAGCCCCTATATTCTGGTGTATAAAGAGGTTGTTTTTGTAGAAGCAGAGACTCCCATCCAGCTCTAACAATCTGGGATAGATGGAGTCTTTGCATCTGGGAAATAGTGAATAACCATTCTAGGGAACACAAGCAGAAGGGGGATGCTAAGGAGACGCTAATGGGAAACACCTGGTATAGACAACCAGAGGCAGGAAGAAAGGGGGTAGGTCAGCAGGCCCAGGGGCTCCCCAGGAAGTCTTCACTCTCTCAGGGAAAACTGTTTCCAAACTTGCAACTGAGCACAGGCACAAAAAGTTGGACACTCATAACTTATTTTCATTGCTCAACAGAGAGGAGTAATTTATAATCATCTACACTGACTTTCAAAACACCCCTGTGAAGTAAACAGATTCTCTTATTGCGTGTTCACAAATGAGATAACTGAGGCTCTGGGAGAGTAAGAGACTTCCCAAGATTTATCGTTTATGGGTTGGACAATACCCAAAGTTTCCCAGGTCCTAGTCACAGGTCTTTTCCAATTTATTTTTCTAGCACAACCAATTGTATTTCTCCAGATCTTTTTATTTGTTAAGCATGTTTAAAAATTACTTCATTTTTAGGATAAACTTGAGACATTTCTAGCTAAATGAATGGACTTTGAGACCACACTCTTAAATGAAATAAACCACACACACACACACACACACACACACGTGTAAATATCGCATTGTCTCTCTGGTACAAGAAGCTGAAATTGTAAATAAGAACCAAAATGTATATCAGATATTGTGGAATAGGTAGTAATTGTTCAAAGGGAAAGGGGAATCGGGTGGGGGTGAAAGGAAACATTTTTACTCCGTAGAAGTCCTGTCAGCCCTGTTTTAATGATGAGGAAACCGAAGCTCAGGGAAATTAAGCAATTTTCCTTGAGTTTCCTATTCACTCCACATCTCTCAGTGAGTACCCAAGATCCACCAGACACATCTTTCACACACACCACCACTCAATGACAAAGGTAAGTCTGATCTCAGAGTGTCCTGACTGTGTATCCACTTCCTTTTAGTAGTTATGATTTTTAAAGTGCAAATAAAAGTTCTCAGAAGAGCTTCCAATTATGACATGGGCAAAAATGAGCACAACAATAGTAATAGTTCATCCAAAAACTGGTCCTCCATTACCCATTTTTACTTTAAAATGGCTGTCTAGTCTCAGAATTAATGACTTAGATCTGTAACAACTCTTGAAGACATGCAAAGGCAGTAACAATGGCTGATAATGGTACT
>RJWT010052727.1:0-10523 GCA_004365215.1 Cuniculus paca | reverse complement strand
GGTCTGGGGTATTATGCTGGGGGAATTTGGGGGAAAATTTTTCCTCATATCTAGGTCAAGAGACAAGAACACTTCATTTTTTTTCATGCCTGGGGCATTAATCTGGGAAGATAGGAGACTCTGAGTTACTACAACCATCTTGTGGCCATAAGGGGGCTGCCACCACACTGAAGATGGCAAATTGGAAAAGAAGGATCCTCTTTTAGTTGTTTTAGTTGGGGATTCTATTCCTTGTACCTTAGCACATCCAAACAAATTATCTCCAGTTTACCAAAGAAGGCCATAAAGATCAAAAAGTATAACTGGCCCATTCAATCTATTGGGTTGTAAGTGGAAGTGAGGTCTTCTAATTCTGATTCTTCTCTTTACGTTATTCTGGGGACAGCTGATAGATTTTTTTTTCTCATCTGCAAACAGTTCATTGGGATTGCTGCTTGGAGCACTGTTTTGAGAAGGGGTTTAAGACCCTATCCGATATGAAAGAGGATTTGGTTGATTGGCAGTTTCATAGGCAGAAGATAAGGAGAAAGAGTGCTTTAATTTTTCCATCACAGCTCAATCACTTCTGGATTGACATTACTTTTAATAGCTGAGATAGTGTATTAGTTATCTAATGCTGAGTAACAAATTACCCCCAAGTTTAGAACTAAAAGAAAACTCAAGCATTTGCTATCTTAAAGTTTCTGTGGGATGTGGGAAGAAGACTGTGGATTAGCTGAGTGGCTTCGGTTTCAGAATCTCTTATGTGATTGTAATCAAAACTGTTGTGTGGGGCTGCAAGCTAATCGGCATCTAGGATTAGGATGGGGTGTTGGAAAACCTGCTTCTGGGCTAACTCAAGGTTGTTGGTAGAATTTGGTTCCTTTTCATAGGGTAGTTCATCACACTGCAGCTGGTTTTCCTCAGACTGGGAAAACAAGCTAGCGAGAGTGATGAGGAAGGAAGCCACAGCCCTCTGTAACCCAACAGAAGGGACAGCCCATGACTTAGGCAGCATTGTGTTCATCAGACGTGCATTATTACATCCAGCCCACACTGAGAAGAAAGAGAGCTACACGAAAGCTGAGCCTTGGGAGGTGGCAATCAGACATGGCCATTTTGGAGGCTGCTGATCGACCACAATGACAAATAAGAAAACGCTTGAAATTCCCTTTTTCTGTTACAGTTTCTGTAGTTGTTGTGCTTAACATTTTTGCCTAAAATGCTGTAATTTCTCTTCTCCAAGCTCTATGTTGTCTCTGTGGGTTCAAGCAATAGCCTGAGGGCCTGCCTTATGACCCCTCTCTACATCAAGGAGAAAAATGTGCAAAACTGATATTATTATTCATTATAATTCATTCATTTAATTAATAATAATCAATAATATTGGAAAAGAGTCCTACAGCACAGAAAATGCCACAGATGTTGACCTTTTACTTTACTCCTGCCCTCAAATCCCAGGCACACCCCGTATGTGCCTGTTGTGAAATGGAAGTAGGCCGGTGCTCCCTGCGTCTCAAGTCTCCTGTGTGGGATGTGACCCCAGGCTAGGCTTAACTCTGCTCCACCTCTGGGAACCTGCCTGTCCAGGAAGGGCCCCAGAAAGGAAAGAAGGGAAGCCACCCATTAGCGCAAGGCCCATTCCTTAGAACCTGGTGCTTGCTTACACACCAGACACGGTTTCAGAAGAAGACAGAATTTCCAGTACTCAGAAGAGGAGCAGAATGAAATATAAGGGGTTAATGTTAATCAAAGAGGCTGAACAGTCAAGGAGCTTTTATTGGCCTATCACAGTGGGTAAGATGAGGGGAAGAAAACTGGACTTTTAATAAAGGGAGGCAGATTAAATTAATCATGACAGAAAAATGAGCAAGAAATGCTTTCACATTGTTATTTAATAAGAAAAATGTGTAATTAACTGATAAAAATAGTTTTTGCAAGAAGCAGGCGGTTAAATAGTTTATAAAGCCAGCCAGGCCCAATCCTCAGCATCCCTGACTGTTAGCAATCAGAATGCTTTTTATATGGTGTCTTTCTTTGGAAATGCACAAACCATCTCACCATAGACATTACCTCATTTGCTTCACTGCCTAATGAATACTTTATGGCTGAGAAATAGTGGAGGAAGCAAGAGAATCTGAAGAGATGGGGAAACTGAGGCACAGGAAGAGAGTCCAATGCGGCCTTCTCAGCCAGTACCTAGACTTCTCGTTTCTCTGCCCCTTAATTGTGTTTTATGCATTGACTAATGAATTTAAATGAAACAATTGCTTGTCTCTTCCAAAAGCCTCATAGAGGAACCTGGGCTGTGTGTTCTGGCCGATATGATCCCAGTCTTCTGAGTGGGAGGTGGGGGTGGGAGAGATCCTGGCATTTGCCATCTGGTAAGCCTGTCTTTAATCCTCAGTAAAGTAATGGAATGGAGATGAAGAAAAAAATGTGCAAGAATCAAGAGCATAATGCTACCATGAGCAAGCAGCTGTCTGGATTTTTAAAGAGCAAATTCCATGAGACAAATTTAATTGCATTTTTTAATAGAATTAAAAAAAAAAACTTCTACAACATCAGTGGGTGAAGGCAACGAAATGGATGCATCCAGAAATCTCACTTGAAAGATGAATTCAACCGAGTCGACTCTGAGCTCCGTGTCCTGGATGGAAAACAGGCTGGAAGGCCACGTGAGCAGGTGGTGGGTGGCTGTGGACTGGCTGGGACAGGGTGGCCAGTGGCGCACTTCTGGCAGGCTCTGAGATGGGCTGGTATCTACAGAGCATCATTATTAATGACTTGCAGGAGGTGACGAGCAGAACATTAATTAAGTGTGCGCACTTGGCCAAGTGGGAAATTGGCAGCAGGAACACCAGAGGCAGGCGCGTAACACACAGGTACTTGTTTTGCAGCTTTGGTGATTTGGCCTGGGAGAAGGGGCTTGACTTCACTTTCCCTGCTCTTTCCCTGCTATCTTGGCCTTGAACCAGATTTCTGCACGGTGCCCCAGGAGAGGTGACAGGGAGGTGCCTTTAGAGCAGGCTCACAGATCCGCGTGCCAAACACTGGGGTATGTATAAGCTGCACCTCTAGCCCAATGTGCTGAAAAAGGGAGCCTGCAAAAATTAATATTGATATTAGCAGAGCAGCGAAGCAGCTGTGAAGCTGGTTCACACACATCTCGCCCCATTTCATGGCGTGTTTACATCAGCAGAGGGGACGGCAAGCGCGTTATGTAGCTCTGGAGGGCATCTCATCAGAGTCATCTTCGGGGGATCTCTTTGGTCCAGGTCATCACTTCTGAGAGATACCTTGGCAGGGTGACTTCAGGCATTTAGTGGTTGTCTCAAATGCGAAAGAACATCATGTATGTTAGTGAAGCCCAAGCATTACCTAGTTTTCACCTTCAATCAGTGTTTTGTCCTCTTCTTTACAGATCATTCCTAATACCCCCACCAGCTAGTGGCTTTGTAGTAACCTGGTCTTGGCACGGTCCTTATTGGAACTAACATTTATTTGAAAATGATTCTGTTGCCAAGATAGAAAGAACCACTCCACCAGAATGCAAGCTCACTGCTCTGCAATATCAAGTACTATGTGTTCTGAGATGGTAGATTATCTTTTGTGTTTTATTTAATTTGAGAACCATTAGGCAAACTGCATAGACGGGGAGGGCTTTATAATGGTGAAAGTGACACTGATTAACCCTATGGCATCCTAAAATTGTACCACGGTTGGTAAGGTGGCCACACAAATATTTTGGAAGAAGGATTGCCTACTTCCCCTGTCCTCATTTTATTATACATACAATGATAATGCGATCCAGTGCTCACTGATGGCTTCGGGCATTACATCACTCGATTCATGTAAGTATGCTATGGAGGTAAGAATTGTTAGCATCATTCCTATTTTGCAAATGGAAAAAATTGATCAAGATTGGGACAAAGGCTTCTGAAGTGCAGAGTAAACATCAGAGAACAAAGTCTGTCAAAGGCAGAAATTTCCTGATCTTTCTTCCTGCTCAGACATCATGAACATCACCCAACCTTGACCCAACGTTACTTTGGTGGGGGATTTGATCCTAGCATAAAGGATTTGGAGTGCAGGACCAAGCAGTGAAATGCTACTCTTTAATTATCCGCTTATTATTTCCTCAGAGGCTGAGGTGTACATGAAAGATAGCAGGGATGCAGGGTGGCAGTACTGGGCATGTTTTCTGCTCTCACAAGAAATTTAGGTCTGGCTGCAGGCTTTCAAAACTCACCAGGAAAGCAAACATGCCGAATTGGATGGACCCACCTTCCTGTTGCAGGGACCCCAGTGGCCCTCTGTTCTTACATAAGCATGAGTCTAATGCCCCACACCTGGCAGCTTCCTGAGTCATTCATTCCAATGACTCATAGAATGCTACCTTAGAGGACTTCCGATGTATTCAGTTTTCTCCATATCATTCCATATCTAATTATGTTTTTCTAAATGTACAAGTGTTACTTTAGCATTCTTTGTGACTCGGTGTCCCAAGTTGCTATCCCGCTTGTCCTGTGAGAGTCATCCTTGTACCCTACTGACCAGGATGGCAGGAAGTGGGTAGTCTAGGATTGAACTGACTGAAGAACTTCAAATCAGGGCAAGGAATCTCTCAGTGGTGACAAGGCACTTTTGGCCTAAAAGTTGTAACTAAATGTTTTGGGTACATACAATGGGGAAACAATCAGAGATTATTGTCCCAAATCTCTTTTATAGAACACATTTTGCAGTGATATCTGTATCTTACGTCTTCTAAATGTGACTTTGCATTCTGCCATCAAAAGGAAATCTAATTTCTCTGTGTTAAATTTGGATTATTGACCTTATGGCTTGGCTTATAGTCAATATGGAAATGGTACCAGGTACCATTTCAAGGCCATGAGGGTTCTTGTGGGTTCTCTTGGGAAATGTTCTAGAGTTGGTGGGGGGATCAAGGTTGTCCAAATGGCCCAGATTCCCTGAAATGACCAAGTGTGGAAAGTCAGTTGTTGGAGTCCTGGTCAGCAGAACTAATGGCCAGCTTTAACAAGGAGCCAGATACATGGAGGAAGCTATCTTGAAGCTAAGCACCCACATGTCTGCAAAGTACCACCCAGTAACCTCAGTTGACCCTACAAGAAGAGGATGAATCACCCAACTGAGCCCTGACTGAGTTTTAGACTTCCAGAATTCATGAAATATAATAAAATGGTAGCTGCTTTAAATCAATAAGTTCTGAGATAGTTTGTCAGAATATACAATAGAACACTTCTCATCACTTACATTTAACACCATTCTGACCCTCTAAGTCATAGAGTGATCCTCTAAGTCATTTAAAAAACAAAATGAAAATATCCTATGCTAGGAAATAAACTGACAATGACAATGACCTGCATCAGCATTACCCCCCTTACACACTACTTGGTATGAAAGAGAATTTATTTCATACATGATTTCCTATCTTGTTTTCTAATCAGTGGAGTTAAGCCTAACATGGAATCAATTATTTTTGCATGAGCCATGGTAACATTTAATGAACGTTTGTTATGCCCCATAGAGTGGTCTGTGTAAAATTAATCAGATTTAAAACATATCATAGGCCAAAACATCATGGTCAAATTCATATAGGTTCAATTGCTTGAGAATAGCTGAATCATTTTTTGAGTTCAGGACTGTTTCACCAAAATTGGAAGGATGCTAGGATTTGAAAACAAGGTTGCCAACTGAGCGCCTGTATGGAAATCTCTCTCTCTCTGAATGTAGGGCTTTCTAGTGGAAATATTTTGAAGAATAGATTAGTGCCAGTTTTCAAACTGGGACTTCTGCAGAGGTGACAGCTCTTCTCTCCCTGAAAAGACCTTTTTACCTTCTTCCTGTGCACCAGGCTGCCTTCTCTGAGACCTCCGGGGATAGAGTCACTCAAGGAGCACCTTAGAAAGTCCCAGGTACTTTTCGCTGCAGTCTCTCCCTTCCAGTTCTTGGGCCTGGTGCCTAAGCTGATCTTTTATCCTTTCCTTTTGCACCCATCTGTTCCTTCTATTTTCCCCCATGAGTTCTTTCTCTGGTTGGTTCCCTTACATCACCCGAGTGGGGAGGACAACAGGAAAGAGAGTGCATGGGATCTTGGGGTTCGGTGTTGGAAACGTCGCAGACATGGCTGGGCTCCATTCCCTGGCAAGCCTTGAGCTAAATGAGATTATGCCTGTTTTCTTTTTATTTTTTTCAGATGAAAAACTGAGGCCCAAAAAAGGGGAGAACTTTGCTGAAATTCACCCACTGGGTAAATGCTGGAGCTGGGTGTGTTTCTAGCACTGCCAATTCAAGAAAGCATTGTTTTTCCATTGTGGTCTGATGTAGAGGGAAGAATTTAATCTCTCGAACATAGTCATGATTAAATCAACTGCCTCTTAAGTCATAGAGTGTTTTCTTTCCATGGAAAGAGTTTGAGCATTTCCACAAATCCTTTGTTGTCTTTATAAAGTCCAGAGTTAAGCAAATAGACACACTATCAATAAGCAGCAAAATTTCCAGCTTTTGTTATAGACATAAACTTTTTTTAAAATTTTAAAACAAAACAAAACAAAAGGCTAAAAACAATGGTACAGAATTTCAAATCAACATAACAGGAGATTAACAATGGTTACTCTATTGCATATTGTTATCTTCAAAGTAGTTGTTCAGATTACGAGATACAGGCCTGAAAAAATGATTGAGCAATGAAAGCACAAATCATTCTTTTGATGAACTAACAAAGATTAGTAGTATGATTATCTATCTTGTATATATATATAATCTTTGCCCTTCTTTCTTTTCTCCTTTTCCCCCATCCCAGTTGTTCTTTCCTTTTAAACAGTTTCTTCCCCTTTCACAAAACGTAGTTTACATTTTGGGTCTTATTTACTCTTGCAGTTTTTTATACCAAGGAGACAATAGGATGTTTACATATGCAAGTCTGATTTATTTCACTTATGAGTATGGTCTCAAGGTGCTTCCATTTACATATAAAAGCCTCAAGTTTATCCTTCTTTGTACCTGAGTAATACTCCATTGTGTAAAAATATCACATCTTTTTTATCCATTCTGTGGTTGATGGGCATTTGGGTTGTTTCCAAGACTTAGCTATAACAAATTGTACTGCCATAAACATGGGTGCATATATATCGCTGTGGTATGATGTTTTCAGTTCTTCTGGGAAGATACCCAGAAGGGGAATAGCTGGGTCAAATGGGACTTCCAAACCTAGTGTTTTGAGGAATCTCCACACTGATTTCCAAAGGGATTGTACCAGTCTACACTCCCATCAACAGTGGAAAAGGGTTCATTTTTCCCCCAAAGCCACTCCAGTATTTGTTATTGGTTGATTTTTTGATGATAACCATTGTAGACATAAACTTGAACCTTGGACTGCATCTGCAGTTAAGTTTGAGGGAAAATATTTTAGGCAAATCTACAAACAGCTTCTTTAACAAAGTTTGTTTCCACCTGAGAGGGCTGCATGTCACACTAACATTGTGGCAGCTTCAGAAGACAGTATTATGTGCTTAAAAATACACAGAGTCAAAATAGCAATGCCAGTTGGAAATGGTGAAGAATGCTTATAATCTCAGCATTTGGGAAGCTGAGGCAGGAGGATTGCCATAAGTTTGAGGCCAGTCTGGGCTGTATAGTGAATTCAAGCCTAGTCTAAACATCATAGCAAGACTCCCTCTCAAAAAAAAAAAAAAAAAGCAATGCTTTGCATATAGTAAATGCCTAATAAATTTTTGGTAAATAAATAAACTATTAATATTTAAGTCTTACTTCTCTATTTTGGGGAGCATATCCAATGTGTTAGTTTCTGCTGAGTTTTGTGAATTTACCCCTTTCTTTCTGTGAGTGATGGGCAGGGGATGGAGTGTAGAGAGTGAGGTGGTGATTAAATCCAGGGAACCATAAAAGGTCGAACCCCATGTGGGCATATCACAGCATTGTTCCCTGCCTCAGTTTTCTCCTTGTAAAGTAAAAGTGGAAATGAGGTGGTTTTGGTCCCTCAAGTTCTGTATGTAAGCAACTTGATCCTTACGTTGAGGCCTAGTTATATTTTCATTAAATGTTGAATCTGGGAAGCTCAAAGGAAGAATGCTGAGCACAATCATACAGTAGGGATTTTTAATCCAAACATTATTTATCCAGCACTAATCAAAAATACAATGAAAGGACTTTAAAAAATAAAAAGCAAACTGAGAAACTGCCAGACTATAAAACTATTACTTTCCTCTTACCAAATCATTCTAACATCTGGGGGGTTTCTGGGTGTTAAAATTGACCCTGAAAAGAACCTTTTTATTTCCAGGGATGATGGAAATATATTGATAATTGCAAGGGGAAATTAGTTTTTAAAAATAAAACAATTAAAAGGGCTTAGCATTTAAATGAAAGAGCATGTAATTTTCCTTTACTTTATCTTTCATTAAATTGATGCTACATGCTATTAGAAGAGTTTAGTCAAAGCTGATTTTCAAATATAATCCACACTCACACAAATAGAGAAGGGGGATGGGAATAGCTCAGTACCTGTGCACATATGTGGACACACACACACACACACACACAGCTCTGCGGGTTTGTCTTTCTAGAAATTAAGAAAACTCAAGTGGAGACCAAGGAGCAGAAGGATGTAGAATCGGGGAAATATGGAGAGTTAAAGGAGTCATTCCTGTTTCTTCATAAGAGGTTAGGCTGGATTTAGTGGGACTATGACACAACGTAGCATTTCCTATTTTTCAACACATTAATGTAATTAGGGAGCATCGACAGTTGATATCTGAACACATCTGAACAGGTTTGAAATTGCTGTCAGAGGGGGCCTGGAGGTGTTCACATGGTACTCGATTGTATCCTTCTCTGTCCAACTCTGTATTGGGCGGCTGCACATGGATAGTTTGAAATTAGTCAGACTGGGAGTATCAGCACCTTGCAAATAAACACATGCTGTAAACCAATGTCTCTCCCCAGTATCCGGCTGCAATTTAACTGTATTTGGTAGCATATATTTATCAACACATGACTGATCACAGTTTTAAAAGAAACTTACAACAAAATTAACAGGGTGTATTACGTTTATTATTGTTTGCAGTGTTAATTAAATATAAATAATTCACATATAGAACCAGCTGCCCTTTGCCGAGCACCCAGCATGTGGTGGACTCTGCCTATTCTACCAGTCTCTAGTCCTCCTGAGATCCTTGCAAGGCAGGGATGGCTGTCTCCAGGGAAAGGAATGGAGACTCGAAAAACTGTCTGTCATCACACAGCTGGTAACTGCCCAGTCAGGACTAGAACCCAACATATTCCCACCTGCAATGATCGAACAGAAGCTGCGATCAACTCAGGAGGCTGCAGGAAGGGGAGGATGGTAAGGGAAGCATCCGTCCTCCGAAACCCCCAGTAAGACTTGACAGCCCCAAAGTTCAGAGGCTGGGCTGCTGTCTGCCTGCAGCTCCGGAGTGGTGGGTGTAATGCTGGCCTTCCAGGAGATGTGGAACCTCAGCTACACTCGAGTGAGCCCTGATGAGCCTCCATATTGCCGAGAAATGATTCTAGGCAGCCTGGGTCCAATGAAGACTTTCTGGACGCCATTGGTTGTCACTTCCCACTTCCTTTCCTTAGCCCCGCCCTTTCAGCTTTGTCTTTTTCTACCTGTCCAGTCTTTACCTGCCTTTTTCTCCTATCCTCCTACTCCATCTCCTTGCTCTCAACAGCATCTCAGTAGAACATGACCTCTTCCCATTGTCAGAACTATCCTAGGATTTCCCAGGGTAACAGCACAGAGAAAATTTTATTATTCTAATAACTGGCAACCAAATTTCTTCCCAGAAGTGTTTCTGGTCAGAGGAGGAGACCTGCAGAGTGCTTGGGGGACTGGCCAGGGCGGGTGCGTGGAGGACGAGTTGGAGTTAGGAAAGAGGAATCTGAAGCCAGGTGAGGAACAGCAGAGCTGGGAACAGGGAGAGAGGCTCTAAACTTGCCTGGGGCATTTTAATAAAGTTTATAAACTATGAAAGGCTTGGGTAAGGATTTTTGAATTTTGATAATGGAAAATGAAGAAGGCATCAACTTACACATGGAAGGTGACGTGTGTGTGGTGGAGGCAGCTGGTTAAGAAGTTCGAGCCAAGAGGGGCCCTAGGAGTGAGTAGAAATCTGGAGGAGCGCTTTGGACTTCAAAAGGACACAGAATGAGTGCGAGGTTGGTTCTGGCCAATTTTCTTCATATCCACAAAGACCCAGCGCCCTGCTGGAGTCTGGGCTGCCCCAGCTTCCAAGAGCTCGCAGCTCCTTCGGTCTAACACAGCCGGTTCCGCCTTGACTCAATGTTCTCCTCCTTCTTCCTGTCGGTTTTTCTCCTTGAGCTGTGTGTCGGCTTTGGAAATCCAGCTGGGACTATGAGATTGTGGGCGTAAGGAAACTAGGAAAGATGAAGCCCAAAAGGTAGAAAAGAAGCAGGGACCAAGAACAGAGAAGCATTCCATTTCACAGACCTCCCCTTAACCCAGTGGAATAAAGCAAAAC
>RJWT010052726.1:0-10514 GCA_004365215.1 Cuniculus paca | reverse complement strand
AGAAACAGGTCACTTTGGAAAGCAAACCTGCGGCAGCAAAGTGTCCCTGGAGGTGTACACTTAGCCATCTGACAGGCTGGACGGCAACGGCCATGAAGGCAGTGCTGCTTTTAATCGCTTGTGACATTTTACATTTCTCCCAACTAAACTCTTCCCTTGCATGGCTCCCCAAACACGGGTTTTAGCCACTGCCTGGGAAGTAGCTAGAAACCCCAAGGGAGACACGGCTGTTGCTTTGCGAAAGGACACACTTAAAAATAACCTCGTTTCTGTCAAATTGGACACAGCGGGAACTGAGGCGTCTGGGAAGGAAGTCATGAATAATGGAGAAATGTCAGGGGCCCACAGGGCCCTTTGAGGAGGTCTGGGCAGAGTTCCCTTCATCTCCTTCTCCACGTTTGGCCTTGGGGATTTATTATTAATGCCCTCCCTTCTTACGCTGGACTGTCTGCCAGGTGAGCTAATAAGCAAGCATCATGGGGAACAGAGACTGCCAGAGCTGGCCCTGGGTCACATGGACACCCCAGAGAACCAGGTCTCTGGAGGACCTGGCCATCTACCAGTTCAGAGGCCCTTGAAGGAGAAAGAGAAAGACAGCATTTTGGTGACCCTCATTTCTCATGAGGGATTAAGTAGCTCTCAGGAGGAAAGGCCAAAAAAATCATAAAATGAGGTTGCCTGCCCTGTTTCCACCCAAACTGCAGAGTCTAAACTGTGACCCATATGCAAGGGAAGAACAGAGTGGTGCTTAACAAAATCGTAGTCACCCATTTGCAGTGCCCCAAGACTCATGGGATCCACATCTGAGTGAGATCACACGGTATTTGTCTTTCTACACCTGTCTTATTTCACTTAACATAATATCCTCCTGTCGCTCCATGTTGCTGTAATGGACAGGGATTCATTATTTTAAGTAGAATACACAGTAGAATAATGTTCTACTGTGTATGCAGCACATTTTATCTGTTCATCCACCAGAGGACACCTTGGTGAGTTCCACAGCTTTGCTCTTATGAATAGCACTGGGTTGCACAAGGGTACGCAATGTCTCCCTGACAGATTTGGTATCATAGAATAAGAGTAGGGCACAGGTCATCAGAGGCCAGGAAGGGAGACAGAGGGAGGCTGGAAAATAGGCACCAAAATACAGCTGGAAGAAAGGGGTGAGTTCTGTACTCTAACACATAATAGGGTGAAGACATTTTAGAACAACTCATATATTTTAAGATAGCTGGGGGAAAGGAGTTTGAATGTTCCTAGCACAAAGACAGCATGAATCTTTAAGGAGATTAAAAATGCCAGTTACTGAATTTCATATGCAGAGCATACATGTATTGAAACATCACATGGTATCCCAAAATATGTATAATTAAAATATTAATGCACTATTTTTGTTTGTTTGTTTGTTTGTTTTTTGGTACTGGGAATTATATTCTGAGGACCGTGTGCTTGCCACTGAGCAATATCCCTGGCTAAAATAATTAAAAATTAAATATGAAAGGAAAAAAAAAAACCTATGATAGGAACTGTCACTGGGCTAGCAATTGCTGTCATAGGCACAGAAGTAGCAGTGACCGGGACCAGTGTAGAGGCTGCACAGGAGGATAAAGTGGAAGGGCTGGGGGTCTGCACTCTGGGAACCTCTGCTCTCCATGGCTTCTCACCTGGGTCTCCTGTGCCCCATACCATGCCACACCTCTGATGACAGGCAGCACCTGGCACTCGCCCAGCCTCCACATGTAGGTCAGAGCAGGCAGGTTAGGCCTGGTGTGTTGCGAGCTGCAGTTACCACACACCTTCCTCCGATGCCTCTGGGTCCCAGGAGCTCATCCCACTCCTGAGTGCAGGAGTAGAAATCCTGAGGCCAACACGTCATCCACCAAGGTAGCCAATCCCAATTCCCAATGTCAACATCCTCGCAGCCTAGATTGGAGCCGCTTCCGAGTCATGACATATAGGGCATGCTTGGGTTGTCAGCTCTGAACTTCTATTTTATTTTCTAATTTCTTCACCCTGCCTACCACCTGCCTTGAGTGGAACAAAGGGATAAGCCCTGTAACTAAAGACAGGCTTGGCTTCCTTCATCAACACTGACCCCATCAGAGGCTCCTTACTGCTTGGAACAAGAAGACCCCAGAAGCAAAAGTGTGTTCTGGGTTTCCTGTCACACAAACGACTGTGCCTTGTGTGACATGCCAAAGTACCACACCAACATGGCACTCAGCAGCTCAGAAGAGGACCGACCAGGACTCCCCATGGCATGAAGAAAGCCTCTTCCAGAAGACACTTTCGGGGCTGGAAACACTAACTACACTCTCATCCCCATTAACTGCCCTGTGGCCTTCCCGTTCCTTCTCAGTTCATCTTGCTGAGCTGTGTCTCTGGATGACTGTGTATCTGCTGAAGCACAAGCCTGAAACTTCAGTACCTTCTCATTTTGATTGTCCTAATTATTTACGTGAAATCAGGTCTTTTTTCTCTTTCCTCCCATTGCTTTTCCCAAAACATCTGAAAAAGTCAAGCACCAACACTAGGCAATGAATGATTAAATAACTGATAAACTGCAAAGAGCAAAGGAGTCAATTTAGTGGCAAACATTCCTTTAAATCTCAGGGCAGGCAGGAACCCTGCAAAACAGTCTTACACAACCCAAAGCTGTATGCCTTGGGGAAGTGTTACAGGGTTACAGGTTGTAGTATATCCTACCTCCATCAAAAGATATGCTCTCCTAAATCAACATCCCTCCAAAGGTGACCTTGCTTGGAAACAGGGTCCTTGCAGATGTAACTCGTCAGGAGGAGGTCACACTGCTGTAAAGTGGGCCCTTAATCCAGTAAGTCTAGAGCCCTTATAAGAGAATGGAAGACACCCACGGGGAGAAGGCAGCCACAGGAAAATGGGCACAGAGAATGGAGAGACACAGACCCCAGAACACAATGTCTGGGGCCACCGGAAGCTGAGAGTCAAGGAATGATCCCTCCTATAGTGTCAAGGGCAATATGGTCCTGCCTATGACTTGATTTTGAACTTCTCACCTCCAGAACTATAAGACAACAAACCTATTTGGTCCAAGTCAACAAGTATGTGGCATTCTGCTACCCCAACCCTGGAAACTAATACAGTCAGAGCTGGCTGGACTTGTGAACCTGGGTATGGTGGGAAGTAACTAAAATGGTATAGGTACTGGAAGTGAAGATTCCCTCACTGATGAATGAGCAGGGACACATAGTACCTGTCCCCAAAATACTGTCATCCCCACAAACAGATACAAATAAGCAAGAAAACATGCCATAAATAAATCTATTTAATATTTTGATATGTACTGTGAAATGCTTATTTAAAACCTTTAGGAAAACTTTCTAGAATCCAATGTTTCCCAAACTTTTTGACCAGGAAATGGTTTCTGTACAAGCAGAGATGTTTAAAGGACAGCTTGGAAAATGGCCCTGCAGTTGCCTCCAAGCTTTGTGTTAACAAGGGCCCAATCTTATTTTAAAGCAGGTGCAAGGTTGACAGTTAAGCATATATATACACACAAGAATTAGATTAAATCAGGTTCTCCCTAATTGTATCTTTAAGTAAAATTCTACATTCTGCTAGCGAGCAGATTGCATTTGAACTCTGTGATGAGAGAAAGGACCAGTCCTAGAGACACAAGGACTAAGAAAGATGCCAGTGGCGGCTGATTATTCAGAGAAATAAGATGTGCTCTGATTTTTCAGTGTGGAGCTGCAATCTTGTCAAGACAGGAAATATGTGAAACTATCCCTACCTGAAAGCAAGGTGCTAGAGCTACTAGGTGCTTCTCCCAGAATGGACCGATCTCCCTGTCTCTCTGGCCAGACTTCGCTGAAATCTGCATTTGCCTCAAAGTGAGCATTTCCTCATTTCCCTAGATGTGTTTCCCCTCCGAGGATTTGACCTCACCTGCCTGACGTGCCCCTCTTCCTAAGTGCTCGTGATTTCACAGCATGGGGCTGCAAGTGACAAAGACTCCAAACATGAACTGGTGCCCATGGGTATCGCTGGGTCTCCCAAGGGTACCACTGAGTCTCCACATCACACTGATTGCTCATGGCCCCAGGAGGTGATTGAACAGCAGGTAAACAGGAGACCAGGGTGCACAAGGAGATACCCCAGTTTCAGGCAGCAAGTACCCCAAGGCATATAAGACTGGCCAAGGTTCCAGGACCTGTGGGGTCCATCTCAGAGTGTTTTTCTCATTCTGGTGATGCTGGAGGGTATAGAAAACGCTCAAGATAGTGCCTGCTGCTGTCTCTGGGGAGGGTGCTCACATTTGCACATCCCAAGAAACAGCCAGGCACCATGTGTGAGCCCAGGAGAGAGGTGGCCTGGAGGTGGACAGACTCCTCAGTCCAGCAGCGCAGCTCAAGTGACAGCCCGGCACCTTCCTTCTAAGGGTGTCATGTCACACCACTCCAAGCCCGTCACTGTCTTTGCTCACAATGACCACATGACTCATGGTGCTACATGTATGTGTGTCTGACATGTGGGGTATGTGTGCATGTGTGTCTGAGGTATGTGCATGTCTTGTATGCACGCTGTGTGCTATGTGGGGTGTGTAAGTGGTGCAAGTGTGTGGTCTATATGAATATGGGGTGTGTCTTTATCGGTGATGGTACATGTTGTATGTTGGTGCATGTGTAGTGTCTGTGGGTGCTATGTGCAGGTTGTGTAGGGTGTGTTTGTGTGAAACGCATGTATATGTCTGTGTGTGTGTCTATGTGTGGCATAGGTATGTGGTGTCTGTGCAGGTACATGCAGTATGTGTGCAGTGTGTGTGTCTGTGTGTGGTGTTTGTGTGTGCTATGTGTGTGGTATGTTTTGTCTGTGTTGTCTGTGTGTGGTATGTCTGTGTGAAATATGTGTTGTCTGCATGGTGTGTGTGTGCAAAGCTTAGGTGGTATGCATATATTTGTATGTGCTGTGTGTGGTACATGTCTGTGTCAGGTGTGTGGCGTGTGTAGCATGTCTTTGTATGTGTTGTGAGTGTGGTATGTGCACGATATGGCAATCCTGGATCTGACCTGTCTAGGATGAGGAGAACTGGGGAGCCCTCGCCTCCTGATTCGGCAGTGAAAAGAGCACACGTGGCTCCTGGGTAACCCACAGACCCCTGCAGCCCACAGGGTCCCTCCTTGCCCCTTTAATGCAGACTCCCAAGCCTCCGAAGAGGCCTCAGGACCAATGTGCAAGGCTAGCTCTGGTCCTACAGGAAGAGACTTTTTGAAAGTGTTAAGCAAAAAGAAAAAGTGCTGGCATAATTGCTAAAATAGAAACAGTAATTCCAAACCGAGGGTTGTGTTAAGGTGGAATTTGAGGAGAAGTGGGTTCCGGATTATTAAAGTCAGAGCACTTTTTCAAACTACTGTACTCAAATCCACATTGGGCCAAGTGACACAGCTGTGCCGGGCTGTGGTGGTGAGGCGGCCCATGGGAATGAGTTTCCAGCCAGAACCCCTGGAGGAGTCTCCTTCATGCCCAGCAGTGAGCCCCTCAGCACTACACCCAGTGTTTGAGCTGGACCTGTTCGGACCACTCCTGGGGCAAACATGTTTATCGAGTACTTATTCTGCATAAAATCTCAAGTTCTTGGTTGTTGAAATGATGCATAGGACACCATGAGAAGCAACAACTCTCCACAGCCCCTCTGGTTTAATTTTGAGGCGTGGGGCTCAGGAAAGCCAATGAACTGCCTGTGGGCAGCCTGTGTCCTGCAGGACTTAAACCTTTGAGTCTCAGTTCTGGCTGCTGTGAACAAACTACCATGGACCAGGTGGCTCCAGAAGGTGGAAAATTGACCTCTCACAGTTCAGGGAAGTGGAGGTCAAGGCCAGGAGCCGGGATGGTCGGCTCTATGAGGGCCTCTTCTGGGCTGAAGGCTGCTAAGCTCTAATTATATCCCCCAAGGTAGGAAAGAACTGAAGAGCTTCCCAGTTTCTCACAAGGGCAATAACCCCATCGATGAGGACCCCCACCCTCATGACCTGATTACTGCACAATGCAGTCAGGGTTTGCAAGGAGAACAAGACAACACAAGACACACTTTCTATAGTATTATAATAGTCACCCAGAGAGTCAAATACGAGAAGTGCAGGAAATCTGTCCACACACTAAAGACCCAAATAAATCCAGCTGAGGGTCCAGATCCCATGGCAATGTCCTGCATGAGTCCAGATGAAGACCTAAAGCCCATGACAATGTCTCATTAAAGTCTATTTCACACATCTTCACTGGAAAGCCCCAAAGTTCAGCAGTGAAAACAGAAAGTCTGTGCCAGCAGGATGAAGGATCTGTGCCAAAAGGGGTTGAGGGTTCTGCACTGCAGCCATGAAGCAATGCTCAAAGTAGGGGCCAGGGCTCCCCGAAAAAGTACCACAGCCATTCTCAGCGACAATGAGGTCCTGAGCTCCTCTGACGATAGCAGTCAAGTTCATAACAGGAAAGGATCTGGACAAGCTCCTCCAGGAGAACCAACAACACTACCTCTTCCTCTTCAGTTCTCCTTTTTGTCTTGGTGAGAATCCGCAGATGGGCCATCCACATTCAGCACCACACTGATTCAGTACAGCTGGTGTTACAAGTTGACCACCAGTTATCAATGCACCACATGGTACAAATGCCCCCCTCCAAACACCAGCACACGGGGGCTGAGCATTTCAGCATACGGATTTAGAGGAGCACACAGACACTCAGCCTACTGCATTGCACAGGTTTTCTTGATGGTATGAGCTGGGTGGTCACAAGCACAAAGCCAGGCCCAAGGTGAGCCATCAGGTAATCTGTGTATCAGGATTGCAGGTGAATTATAAATACATGGAACTGGGGTTAAATCATCAGTGCACTGGTGACCATTGGGTGCTGGTGGCCTCCTTCCCTGTCCAGGCTTCCAGGCTGAGCTGGGCCAGCCCTACCCTATAGCTATCCAGTCTTTCATCCTTCCTTACAGAACCTGGGCCTGGCCAAATGGATTCTATGCCAGTACCACGTTAACTCATGGCATGTAAGTACCATCCTGTGTTCTATACCAGATACTGACCTAACCTTCATGAGGAACCAGTGAGGACAATGTTCCCTACTTTTTTAAGGAGAACACTGAAGGCCTCTAAGAGTTCAACAACATTTTCAAGTGAAACAAATAGCATATGGTAGACAGAGTCCGTTTCCCAGCTCCAGTGGTCTGTGCCTAGAAGGGGCGGCCTGGCCACTGTGCGATCCCCTTTGTCTTCCCACATGGACAGCTTGGGTGGCCCCTGGAGTCAGGTACCACACAATGCCCCATCCCTGCTTCCCGTAATAATGGTATTAGGTGCAGGCTTGATTGAATTCTATGTGCAGTGCTTTTATAAACTGTAACAAGAACATCTCATTACACAACCCTGCTGGATATCTGTGACTTTATTGAATAATTTGGTTGTTACTCCAACAGAGCTCATTTAATGCCAAAATCCTTTCTGTATTTGAAATTGTATATACAAGTAAAGTATTTAAAAAGCACAATTGCTTTAAGGGGGGGAGCTAACCTTCTGTTAGCTCTGTCTCCTTCCTCCCCTGCATGGCTCCAATAGGGAACCCTGTCACTCAGAGGAGCCCAGTTTGAATGTCACGACTCCCAATCAGAGCTGGATTTGGGCCACCAGAGCCAGCTGAAGCCAGCATCTGCAGATGTACACAGCAGTGAACAGATCCGACCTCACAAGAACACTCAGAGCCTTCCCAGCTGCTGCAGGATGGATTCTAGTCATGTGGATTACATCGATTCCCCAAGGTTTCCTGCACCCCAGTTTGCAAGATGAGCTCAGCCATCCGCTCTATGGCTCCTCCCTTTAGACTCTGTCCCCAAAGCCCACTGCCCTCCTTTCTCGTCCTTGGCTCCCTAGCCCCATACACACCTTCTAAATACCTGTCCCCAACACTGCACATGAGCCACTTACTCAAAGCAAAGGCTGAGGGTAGTGGCCTGAGCTGACTCAGACTTTGCACCAGGATGACCACTTTGAGTCACTGCCCAGTCCTTCTGGGCCCATCAGAGACAGAAGTAGGGATGGCAGACCATGGAGTCAGATGAGTCACTTGCTAGGCAGCTCTGCCAGTGAGTAGCAGCTCTACGGATGAGGATGCCTAGGGGCCTGCAGGTCTTCTCAAGTGCACAGAAGTGGCCTTGAACACTGGCCAGTGCTATGGTGGCTTCCTAGACACACCATTGGATCCCCTGTTCCTCAGACTTAAACCGACTGCTGAGCCTTTGGCACCTTGTCACACTGATGACTTTCCTAGCCTTCCTGTTATGATAGCAGAAAACATGTTTTTACAAGTCGTTTGATTTTAGTGCTCTGAGACCCTTTGGCCACTGCTCCAGTGGTCAGAGAATAGACCACCCAAGGCTATGCTTCTCCTGCATTGCCTTTACCTAATGTAAACACTGGTACCACGGTGTCTTTAGGTGGCAGACATAGCTACAACAGGCTGCCCAAGACACTCTGAGTTCACACAGAAGGTTTGGTTCAATCTCCAGGGTATTAAACCATCCAGCACGGTAGGGTATGGAGGCCAAAGCATCCTACTGCAGTGCAACTCTCTCTAGCGACAGAAAACAAAACCTGCTGATCTTTGTTTTCATATTTGGTTTCCAGAGACTCCAGTCCAAAGTGCATGACTGCAGCCTAGCCTGGATCCTGGCCAAAGAGGAAGATATCCAGGGCATTCTGCAGGGGTCAGGTGAAGGCAGAGATTACAGTTGCCTATGTGCCAGACAGTTCTGATCCTATTATCACAGAAATGTACACTGTAGACAGCTGGAGAGCCTCAGACAGTCTCAAATAGATTACTGAATCCAGAAACTTTTTTTTTTTCTGGCAGAAACCACGCATTCTGGTCTGGGAACTTTAGTTTCCCTCTAATGATATGTACTCTGATTTGATTTCCTACCTACCAGATAAAGAAATGATCACGATATCATAGAAAGAGAAGCTGTAATTTTTTTTCTTTCAACTGAGAATTAGGCAATGCAACAGTCTAATAAAAAACAACTCACTGTGTTGCTATCTTTATAGAAATCTCTTTTTCTCCATGGTTTCCATTTTCCTCCATGGGATTTCTTTTCTACTACTTTATTTTTCTGATAACCACAGAAAAAAGCCAACAAAATAGTCCTACATAGACTATTGTAATTTAACTTATACTTTTTAATTCAGCAAAGAAACATAAAACATTAAAATGAAAGTATGAAAACATTATGCTAAATACTATATATTTTAAACAGATCCAACAAGAGTAAATTCTGTTTTCCTAATAACTACTTTGTCTGTTCAACCGTTCTCTTCAGCTGAACAATCAGAAAAAGCCCATGCAGAAACAAATAGTAGTGAAACCCTGAAAAAAGTCCATCTGCAGACACTTGGGATAAGCCACATGCAAAGTTCAAAGTTCATTTCAGAACACTTTCCATTTTCAGGAATATTGGGGAAACAGAAGCAAATGAACTGGGTTCATTCAATGACCAGTTCCGGGAGGGTATCATTCATTCATTCAACTCACAGGCAGTGATCAGGCATTTTCCATGTGTTAAACATTTGGCCCAGTCATGTAACAAAAGAGGCAAAGATCCTTGCTCTCAGTTCTGCTGACACTCAGAGAGAGCAAGTCAAAACAGGTATAATCACACAATATTCAGTGTGCTGGAAGGTGATAAACACTATGTAAGAGAAGTTAAGCAGTGCAGGTAGGCAGCAGTAGGCACGATGGGTCAGATGAGCTGTGATTTAACAAGGGTGAGAGGGGCAGACTCCACATAGACGGTGACCTTGGAATCAGTCAGATGGGTGCAGATGTGGAGGTCCACACTGGAAGACGCAGAAGTGAAAGTGAGCTGAACAGACTTGAGCAGAGGACAGACTATGCCTAGCTTTTTAGTCACTGAAGGAGCTCTGGCTTTTGCTCGGGGTGAAATGAGGTGGCCTCACACAGTTCTGAACTGTGACAGATGGAGTTCACTCTCGATGTGGATATCCCTGGAGGAAGTGTCCTTAGCACAGTCAGAACCCACAAAGTGAACTTGGCGTTGGGTTTCGGTGAGAAGAACACACATCCTGGATAGCGATGGGAAAACAATTTGCCTGTTCAAGTAGGGAACTGAGGTGCAGGTACCTGACAATGAGGTACAGACTCAGAGGGCAAGAAATGACAGTTGGGCCTCCTCTGTTACAGGGACATTGGGATTTGCCCCAGAAGCAAACATCCTGTGACACCAAGACACAGTTTTCCAGCAATGACAAGAACAGAGCCAGCGCTGAGCAGAAGCACCATGAGGCAGATGCAGGGCTGGGACAGGCTCAGGTGCTCTCTCGTACCTGCAGTAACAAACACCTTGCCACCAAGTGACCTCCAACTTGTGAGGGCCACAGCACTGAGAACAGTGGGAGGCTGAGAATCCAGTGAGGCCCCACTGGCAGAGCAGCCCCTGTTGCTATAGAGACAAAGTCCCTGCCTTCCCT
>RJWT010052725.1:0-10525 GCA_004365215.1 Cuniculus paca | reverse complement strand
AAGGACACTTACCTAGGAGAAGGACGTGACTGGTTGTGTCAGATACTGGTGCTAAATCAAGGCAGGTGGTAACGGACAATCGACCTTTAGATTTAGGCAGAGAGAGATTATTGGTGACCTTGACCCAGGCAACTCCTGAGGAGTCATGGGGGCACATACCTCAGATAGCAGTTTAAAAAAGCATGTGAGGGCAGCTGGCCATGGTGTTGCATGCCTGTAATCCCAGCACTTTGGAGGCTGAGGCAGAAGTATTGCTACGACTTTGAGGTCACCCTGGGCTGCAGAATGAGACCTTGTTTCAAAAACAAAAACAAAACAAAACAAACCAAAAAACCCCAAAATAAAACAAAAAAGAAAAAAAGAGGAAAGAAAAGAAAGAAAGAAAGAAAGAAAGAAAGAAAGAAAGAAAGAAAGAAAGAAAGAAAGGAAGAAAGAAAGAAGAAAAAAGAAAGAGTGAGAGGAGATGAATTAGAGAACATGTCTTTGAAGCGATTTCCTGCAAAATGAAGGGAAGGGAAGGCAACAGCTACTAGGATGCAGACTCAAAAGAAATGTTTGTTTCTTGGTTTTAAAATCAATTTGATTGTATATATTTAAGGCATAAAATGTATTTTGAGACACATATAGATAGTAGAGATAGTGAAATGGTTTCTGCAGTCAAGCAAATTAATACATACTTTATCTCAGTTACATGCACCTTTCCCTTTGGAGATTAGAGCACCTCAAGTCTACTTTTTAAGGAACCTCCCCCCTCTCGATTTGAACCCAAGGCCTTCCCACTGGACTGTGTCCCCAGCCCTTCTTTTTTATTTTTAGTTTGAAACAGGATCTTGCTAAATTGCCCAGGTTGAGCTCAAACTTGCCACCCTCCTGCCTCAGCCTCCCAGAGTGCTGGGGTTACAAGTCTGCACCACTGAGCTCCGCTGCTAGGAAACTTCTGAATATTATGCAGTGTTGCATACAATTTTTTTGTCGTCTCTCCCACAGCTGATTGATTGACTGATTAATTGATTTATTTTGTGTTACTGGGATGGAACCCAGGGGTGTTCTACCACTGAGCCACATCCTTAGCCGTTATTTTTTAATTGTATGATGGACCTTATCAAGTTGCCAAGGCTCGACCTTGAACTTGGGATCCTCCTGTCTCAGGCTCTTGAGTAGCTAGAATTACAGGCATGTGCCACCACAGTGTGGATACCTCTTTATATACACAAGAGTGACTCCTCAGCATATGCCTATAACCCCAACACTCTGGGAGGCTGAGGCAAGAAGATCTCTAATTGGAACACAGCTTGAACTACATAGCAATATGGTGAAAACTTCTCTCAAAATAAATAAATAAATAAATAAATAAATAAGGAATGAGGTTGTAAATCAGTGAAAATTCCCTGGATTCAATTCCCAGTACAGCAAAAAAAAAAAAAAGAGTAGTGAGCATCGGGGTGTATTCCTGTAATCACAACTAGTTGGGAAGCTCAGGCAGGAGGATCACCGGTTAAGAGCTAGGCTAAGCAATTTAAGAGTCTTTCTCAAAATTTAAAAAGAAAGAGGCAGGAAGTGTAGCCCAGTGGTAGAAGGCTTGCTTAGCATAAACAAAGCCCTCAGTTTGATTCTTAGTCTTGCAAACCACCAACCAACCAACCAAACAAGCAAACAAATAAACAATGTGACTAAAATGAGAAGTTAAAATCTTCCAAAAATATAAACAAAATCTTTTCAAATTTCAGTAACTCTATTACTGCCATCAATCAGACTAATGAAGAAACCCTCAAGTTTCTTAGTAGCAGATTTTTTTTAGGCTTTTCCACACACATCTGAAAGTTACTGAGACCTGTACCAGAAACGCAAGTGGAGGGGCTGCCTCGGCATGGGGCACTGTGGGCTTGCTGGGCGACCAGGCCACGGAGAACAGAGGGCTAGTGGGCCACTGAGCAAGGTGCTGAATGAAACAAGGCCCACACCAGTTATCCCACTGAAAGAGGGAACAGGTAGCTGTCAAGGCAGCCTCCACCTTGAAATGTTGCGGAATCCAAGACATCAGAGAGACCAATGGGAAAGAAGGACGATTTACTGGGTTTTAGGTTCACACCGGCTCAGCTCGATCTTATGACGTCCAAAACGGCTCAGTGAAACTGGGTGTAGTGGCACGCGCCTGTAATCCCAGCACTCAAGAGGCTGAGGCAGGAAGATCATTCTGAGCTTGAGACCAGCCTGGGCTACAAAGTGAGCTCAAGGTCAGCCTGAACTGCATAGCGAGAGTCTATCTCAAAAAGACCAAACAACAACAACAAAACAAGTGGCTAAGTGAGTCCTAAAACTCTAGTTCTACACATTTGGCTGAGGGGATTGGTCTTCAGGACCTGGGAGAAAAGTGAGGGTACGAGACAAAGCTAGTCAAAGCAATTAATAACTCAGCCTTGACAGAGACAGAGCCTTATGAATTCTGTTACAGCAAACTGACATAAACTGTTCACAGGACATCATTGCCAATCTCATCTGTACCAGAACAAGAAGTTTTAGCCACAGGGAAAGGGAGAGGGGTTCAAGGGGGATTCCTTGAGTCTAGGAAAGCTTGTTTTTCTTTAAGTCCTGCTTCAGTAACATCAAGTAATTGCTGAGGCTGTGAGAACCTTCATTTTTAAGGGTCTCTGTGACACAGACAAGCTTATTGTGAATGGTCAATGCAAAGCAAAACTCTTTTTTAAAAATACGTATTTAAGCCGGGTGTGGTGGCTCATGCCTGTAATCCCAGCACTCAGGAGGCTGAAGCAGGAGGATCATTGTGAGTTCAATACCAACCTGGGCTACAAAGTGAGCTCAAGGCCAGCCTGAACTGCATAGTGAGACCCTGTCTCAAAAAGACAAGGGCTGGGGATTTGGCTCAGTGGCCTAAGTGCCTGCCTGGCAAGCACAAGGTTGTGAGTTCAATTCCTGGTGCTGCCAAAAAAAAAAAGTATTTATTTTTTATTTTTTGAGAAAGGGTCTTGTTGTGTGTCCCAGCTGGCCTTGAACTCACTTTGCACCCCAGGCTGAGCTCAAACTCACAGCAGGCCTCATGCCTCAGCTGGAATTACAAGCATGCATCACCATGCCCAGTTTAAGTGTGCAGAAGATAAAGTTACTTTTCTACTCTCATTGGCCACAAGTATGTAAATGTGTATGTGCAGGTATCAGCCAACACTGGTCACTAAGGCAACACATTTAACACATTTATTGCAATATTTTTATTATTAAATCTTCCACTTGCAATGTTTCCATGAATCCCCCAGGTGGCAGACAAATACAATTTCCACTTGATTCAACAGATTTGGTAAGGCCATTGCTTCCTTACAGAAAATCAATCAGAAGCACTAATCAGAATTCTAAATATAGTTCAAGTATATTTACTATATGGTTAGCAAACTAACTTTTTATAAATTATATGAGAATTTTATCAGAAACATAAATAGCAGTTCTTAAACTGCTGAATAATCATTGTAATTGGATACTCAGTTAATCATATTTTCTGTTACCCACCATCCTGAACACTTACAAATACCCTTGCTGACTATGAGAACTAGTTAGGGTCCTTTGTTTGGAATCTGATAAACAAAATCAGTAAAGAATCACTGATAAAGCAACATCTCTAACCAACTGATTGGGCTTTAAAAAATTCTTTGGAGAGTTCTACTGTTATTTCTAGACTAAAACTATTGTCAGCAAGTGCCTGCCTGGCAGGTGCAAGGTACTGAGTCTGATTTCTGGTACCAAAAAAACAAATAAAGCAAAACAAAGTGAAAAACTTCATGTCAGCCAGAAATGGTGGTGCACTCCTGTAATCCCAGCACTTTGGGAGGCTGAGGCAGGAGGATTGGCAGTTCAATCCCAGACTAGGAAATTTAGCAATTTAGTGAGATCCTGTCTCAAAACAGGGGAAGGGGTATAATTCGGTTCAAATGCCCTGAATTGAATACCAAGTACTATAAGAACAAAACAAAATTCATGTCATAGCTTAAATTGTTCTTAAAAGATTGGGTGTATGTTATATTTGATGTAATATATGTACTGATTATACATGAAGCATGCCTGTGTGTGTGTGTGCGTGCGTGTGTGTGTGTGTGTGTGTGTGTGTGAAATATTTAGGGCTGAGGATTAAACCTAAGGCCTTCACACTGAGCTACATCTCCAGCATTTATTTATTTATTTATGTATTTATTTTGGTACTGGGAATTGAACTCACAACCTTGCACTTGCCAGGCAGGCATTTGTGCCACTGAGCTAGATCGACTCTTTCCACATTTAAAAAAAATTTTTATTTTTTATTCTGAGACAGGTTCTTTCTAATTTGTCTAGGCCAGGCTTCTTTTACATTTTAATTTATTTTTTTACAAAAAAGGTTAACAGGCACATGACTTCAGCTATGTAGAGGGATGGGCAAATATTTTAAAAGCTTGTGTGAAAGGAATGCAGATATATTTGGAATTTTATTTTTAAAGCATGTGCAGCACTTCCAAGTAATGAATTCTCTATGGATGGAATGGAACTGGAATGACTATTGACTCCTCTTAAATTAGGATGTTGATTAAACACATCTTTTACACACTTCCTAAATTTAATGACTTTCTTGCTTGACTTGAAAATAATTTGAAATTCAAGTAACTAGAAGTAATCAATTTAAAAACATTTGGGCATCATTAAATTACATTCATTGTTCTAAATATTTTTAAAGCTTTCTTAGTCAAAGCACCCTCACAAAAAACTTAAAATTAGGCTGGGAGTGTAGCTCACTGGTAGAGTACTTGCCTAGGGCTATACGTGCAAGACCCTCGGTTCAATACTCAGTACCTCAAAAAACAAATAAATAATGTTGGGCATGGTGGTGCACACCTGAAATCCTAGCGCTCAGGAGGCTGAGGCGGGAGGATCGCTGTGAGTTTGAGGTCAGCCTGTGCTACATAAGCGAGTTCAAAGTCAGCCTAAACTATGTAGTGGGACTCTGTCTCACAGAACAAAACAAAACAAAACAAACAGCAAATAATTAGTTAATATGATTAAACAACAATATTGGAGAAAATTAAGAAATGGAAAACAAAAACAATCATAATCTCACCACTTTGTTTTTATTTTCCACGGTCACTTTTTAGATTCAGTCATACACATTGGATTTTTTTTCTCCTATTATATGATACTTTGAGCAAATACAATTTTGATGTAAATGGGGGGCTAGTTTGGTTTTAAAGATATGAAACCAATACATACTAGCATATGTTTTTTGTTTTTGACAAGGTCATGCTACGTAGTTCAGGTTGGCCTCAAACTCACAGCGATCCTCCTGCCTCAGCCTCCAGAGTGCTGGGATTGCAGGTGTGTTCCCGCCCCCACACCTGGCCAATACTGACTAGTATGACCCAGACTTGATACTCCCTCCTATTGATTTCTAAGGGAGGAAGCTAAATGCTTCGGTGAGGAATGACTACCTGCATCATAACCTACTCAAGAGATACACTGTACACTGGTGAGTTAAACGATCTAATCCTATGTTCCCCACTTGAATTGTCAGGAAGAGAGAGAATGAGGCAATGTGGACACTGTTATAATCAGTCTTAGAGTTGTCCTGATTAAAAACGGCTCAACAGGGCAAGGGATATGCCCCAGCAGGCACAAGTGCCTGCCTGGCAAGCATTATGTTCCGAGTTTGACTCCTGGTACTGAGGAAAAAAAAAAAAAAGCTCAACAATTCCAAACCATATCCCCGCCTTGCGTTTTTCCTTTTCTAAGACCAAATGCACTTTTGTTGCCTAATGTGTGACTCAATCATACTTTGATACATTAGTAACTTGGGTTTTCTTTTTCTGTGCTCTGTCCCTTTTAGGTAAGCCTGTTTGCCTAATAAGTCCTTTGAAATAGAATTTTTCAACCAGACTTTACCAACTCCGAGAACAATTTGGTGTTACTTAAAATTAATGACTATTTTTGAACTTCCGACTCTGCAAGTTTCAGTGTTATCCTTTGTTATGGGAATTAAAGGTTGTATTCATTTCTGGAAAAAACAAACTATGCTCCCCATAAATTTACATTATTTAAAATGCCATGTCTGTAATCAGCACATGGATAGGACACACAAAAAGCTCTCAGTAAAGCACATGTGTACCGAACTTTGGGGTGATGATCCTCAGCACAGGAGGACAATATGGCTACTGTACTCTTGGGGTGACTTTTATCCAAAGAGGCTTCTGAATTCCTAGTACAGGGCAAGAAATACTTAGACCCTGTAATGGTCCTTTCATTGTTTACTAATAGTAGGACGCAGAGGGTGGAATGTGCTATCCCTGGCACAGTGAGTTCTGCTGAAAGTCTGGAGAGAAGAAAATGTCTTCATACTGCAGTGATCAAAGAGAAAACACTTGAGGGAAAGAGAAAGCAAGTTCCAGGAAGTACGCATTTATTATCTCCGTGCTGGTCTGTTGGGAGTCTTTGTCCATGAGGTCATACTTTTCTATTTATCTCTGCTAGCTTCCTTAACCATAGCATGTACCCTTAGCCAAGCCAACGGCTTGACAGATGCCTTTTCTTGGGCTAAAGAGAATTTTTAAAAGTCCATGCAAGCCGAAGGTGGTGGGGCAAGCAAACCTGTAATTCCAGCTCTTTGGGAGACTGAGGCAGGAGGAGCACAAGTTTGAACCCATCCCAGGCAACTTAGTGATTTAGTGAGGTCCTGTTTCAAAATTTAAAAAAATTAAAGCAAGGCTGGAGGTGCAGCTCAGTGGCGGGGCCCTGGATTCAACCTTTAGCACTGAAAAAAATGTGCAAATCTATCACTATAGTTGGAAAAAAAAATGTGTCCAATTGACAATCAATTAGTGGAGTTACCGTTTTCATCTAGACACTGCTTAGTAGCATATACAAATGCAGTGCCTATATATACAAAAACAAAACAATTCTAAAATGATTATTTTTGAGAGGGAGAGAAGGTCGTTATGTAGCTCAAGGGCCCTGAACTCATTATGTAGCCCAGGCTGGTCTCAAATTTATAGTGATCCTCCCACCTCAGCCTCCTGAGAACTGAGGTTATAGGCATATGCCACAATATCTAGTTTAAATGACTCTAGATGAACAGTTAATTGATCCATCATAGTGGTGGTGGTATTTCTGAAATGTATAATTTCTTGGTATGTCATTCAATGTATGCATAGAACCTTCCCCTGGTGGGTGGGCCACCCCCAGGTGTGGGGTTAGGATTAACTCGGATCATCTGTGCGTAAACGCTGACCTGCCCTTTCAAACAAAATGAAAGCTCCAAAAGATTTTAATAGCTTGGGCCAGGGATTTACCTTAGTGGCTCAAGCCCTTGCCTGGTTAAGCGTGAGGTCATGAGTTCAAACCCCAGTATCAAAAGAAAAAAAAAATTAAAAATCCGTGACTTCTGTTTTCATGTCAAAATAATTTAAGCAGGGCGTGGTAGCGCACACCTGTAATCCCAGCACTTGGGAGGCCGGGGCAGGAGGATCACTATGAGTTCGAAGCTAGCCTGTGTTACATAACTACTTTAAAACCAGCCTGAATTATAGAGCATGATCATGTTTCAAAAAGAAAAAAATACTGTTTGAAACACATCAAATAGCAACAGAGAAAAGATAATGGTGAAGGCTAACCTAATTCAGCAATGATTAAAAGACTCAGGGCAGTAATTATTATTCCAGATCAAGCACCAAATTTTATTTCCTTGGTTACTTTGGTCATATAACTCCTAGTAAATTAACTTTTTTTTTTTTTTATACTAGGAATTGAACTCAGAGCTTCAGGCTTACCAGGCAGGCACTGTGCCGCTGAATTACATGCCCAGCCCTATTCCTAGTAAGTTTAGTGCCTAATAATTTGGTGTGTATCAGATGTTATTTATTCTTTAGCAGCTAATTTAGAACTCCATCTATGTAGGTATTGGTTTTTGTATTATTCAATGATAAACTACAATATGGGATTCTTAGTAAAAAAACTATCCATTGAGTTTTTTTTCTTTGTAGTAGGGACTCAGTCTAGAGCCTTCACACTCAGCTACATGTCTGGCCCCTTTTATTTATTTATTTTTTTTGTGGCACCAGGGACTCACGACCTTGTGCTTGCCGGGCAGGCGCTTAGACCGCTGAGCTAGATCCCCAGCCCTGTTTTTGAGACAGGGTCTCGCTATGCCGTTCAGGCTGGCCTTGAGCTCACTTTGTAGCCCAGGCTGGTCTCGAACTCACAACGATCCACCTGTCTCAGCCTCCCAAGTGCTAGGATTACAGGCGTGAACCACCACGCCCGGCCTGCCCCTTTTATTTTTGAGAATGGGTCTTGCTGAATTGTCCTAGTGGGATGTGAATTTGTGATCTTTCTGCCTCAGCCTCCCAAGTGCTAGGATTACAGGCATAAATCACCAAGCCCAGTTTACACAGTAAGTTTTTCTTCAAGTGCAATCCTAAAAAGAAATCCACTAAAGGAGTAAAGTAAAGTAAAAGAGCATACAGTCCATGTAAATGACAAACACAATCTGTTCTATTAGGAGTTTTCATTTTTGGATAAAATTTTCAGGTAAGTATATATTGACACATAAGAAGTTAGGCACAAAGTGTCGCTCTATGCCATTTACCATATAAAATAATTTACTCTGCCCTCTTCATATTTTGGGAACCTAACACTTGTGATAAGTAAAGAATTTTTGGTTAATCTCTACTGTTCTCTTATTCCTACTTACTCTAGGGACCATACCTATAGTTTTTAGCTAAGAGAATTGTTCCGCTGGGGATTTAGCTCAGTGGCCTAAGTGCCTGCCTGGCAAGCGCGAGGTCCAGAGTTCAATCCCTGGTGCTGGAAAAAAAAAAAGAGAGAATTGTTCCTTCTTTCGTCATAGGAAGCCCATCTGCCCGATTGCCTACTATGTCTGAAGATATAAGCAGAATTCTTTAAAAGCCCTATTATGATTTATACCTAAAATGTCCCCCAGAGTTTCATGTGCTCTCAAGTGGGGTTTTTGGGAGGTGGCCGGATCATGGGTGCATGGTACTGGATCAGACCACTGATTGGATTAGCATGGATCTGGGTGTGGCTGAATGCATTTACTGAAGGAAGAAGCCACAGCATGGATAAGAGTGAAACCAACCAATATGCTTGTAGCCTGGATGGAAAATAAAGGGAACAAAGGAAGCAGACTCATTGCTTTCTGCTGGCTCTGCCGTGGACTGTTTCACTTCCGCTGTGCCCTTCTACCATGCTGCTCTGCCTTGGAGCCTGTTGACTTTGAACTGAAACCTCTGCCAAAATAAATTTTTCCTCCTTTAACTTGTTGCTGTCAGGTATTTTGTCCCAATAATGAGAAAGTAACTACAATAAACCTCTTCTTTAAATATTTAACTCACACACCTTTATTGAGATCTTACTCTGTACTTCGAATCTTCAGTGTACAAAAGTAGCACTGGGTATGGTGTCTCACAGCTGTAAATCCCAGGACTCTGGGAGGCTGAGGCAGGTGGATTATAAGATGAAGCTCAGGCTGGGCAATTTAGTGACTCAGTGGGAGTCACTAGTGACTCAATTTAGTGCCTCAAAAAAATTTAAAAAGGCGAGGGATGTAGCTCAGTGCGAAGGCCTTGGGTTTAATCTCTAATGCTGAAAACAAAAAGTACTACAGGCTCTGCTTTCCAGAAACTTGTAGATTTAAACATCTTTTACTAAATTCTCTTAAAAATATAAGAAATTTGAGAGTTCACCCTTCTGTAATCCTAGAATTTTGGGAGGCTGAGGTAGTAGGATCCCAACTTTGAGCCCAGTCTGGGTAGTACAGCAAAACTGCCTCCCCACAAAAGATGCTGGGCTGTGGAAAGGCACTGGCCCTGGGTACATATGAAATAGTATAGATTAACTGCAAATGCATTATGCTCAGTAAAAGAAGCCAGACACAAAAGACGACATATTTGAAGATTCCATTTACAGGTAAAGGTGGAAGGAGGGTTTGTAAGAATACAAAAGACCACAATTCACAAGCCGATGGGGGAAATATGGCCTTTAAACTGGGTGGTGATGCACACACCTGTAATCCCATCACTCGGAGAGGCCGAGGCAGGGAGAGCACAAGTCCAGCCTAGGAGGACAAAGGCCCAGAGGGGAAAGAGTGTTGCTCTGCCCCAAAGGACTGGCAAGTGGGAAGGCTGAGGGCAAGGTCCACGCATCTGTCTGAGGAAGCCACCCTGCAGCTTGGCCAGCTGCTCCTAGAGCCCCGGATCCACAAGACGTCAAGGCTGATGATGGTGCAGTTGCTCTGTGTGAGCCCCAGGATCTGTTTGCTCTCCTCTGCCTGCTCAACCCACAACTGGGCCAGGTGCTCCAGCTGCAGTAACTGCTCCTGAATCTGGTGACACAGGCTCTGGTTTTCCTGAATCTGGACTTGCAAGCTGTCCTACTAGGTGGTCCAGCTCCTTCTGTAACTGCTGGACCTCTAGAGGCCTGCAGTTCCTCCTTGGAGGGCCCTGCCTGGGGCTCCAGGGCCAGGGGCACTGCTGAGAAAGGAAGCAGA